>JAASGX010000233.1:0-32273 GCA_023334415.1 Phytopythium chamaehyphon | reverse complement strand
TTCAGCCGGTCGAACGAAAGCAAGTCAAAGCAGTTGCTCTCATCATAAGGAAGATGCTGCGCCTTCAAAGTGTACGATATCATGTAGAGCAGCTGCACTGGAAGTGCCATGAACATGGCTACCATTGCCATGGCCGCTATGGATAGGATGCTCTTCCGCGAGCGGATCTTTTCGAAAGGTCGCATGGGCGGCAGGCGAGGCGGCAGATCCGAGCGCGCGGCGATGAGCGAGGCGCGCGGCGTGTGGCTGCTGGTGCAGCAGCCCGACGAGGCCGCGGACCGCTGCTACCTGTTCACGGACGGCTTCGCGCGGCTGCTGCAGCTGGCGCTCGCCTGCTCCTCCGTGCTGCTGCTCTTCGTCAAGCGCCAGCTCGAGTTCCCCAAGCGCCCCATGCTGGTGCCGTGCTGCTTTCGTTGGCTGCGCTTCGACGGCTTCTTCTGGAGCTTGGCCAATTGAAATGCTATATATTGCAATCCCAACGACGCAGGTGTGGGCGCTCGACGTCGCCAAGCAGTGCCTGGCCTCGCTCTTCCTGCACTGCGTCAGCATCGTCACGTCCGTGCTGCTCGTGCAGCGCGCCGACGACCCGGACCAAGACGACGAGGTTAGACGTCTAGCGGCGTTTGGGTGTTGGGAATGAGCTGGTCGCGGTCTGACGACGCATGCCTGGTAGTGCGGCATCTACTTCGTCACGTTCATGCTGGACGTGACGTTCGGCGTGCTGTTGCTCGTGCTGCTGATCCGCGGAATTCACTCACTAGCGGAGCGGTACAACTGGGAGAACATCACGGATTGCGGTTACTATGGCGACCCACCCCAGCTTCGCATCTGGTGGCGGCAAACCATTGCCTACGGAGTTGCTGTGCTTATCATGAAGACGGTCACCACAACCATCATTTGGGTGCTGTATCCGTGGCTCTCGCGACTGGCGACCGAACTGTTTCGAGGATTCACGCACCACCGACACCTCGAACTGTCTCTGGTCATGATCGTGATTCCAGGGCTGTGCAACTCTCTCCAATTCTGGGTAGGTGTGGCTGCGAATGCTTCGTTGCTGCCGGAATCCTAACGCTTGCTAAACGATTTGTAGGTTCTTGACTCCTACCTCAAGACGAGTGCTGAGCATTGGGGATACAAGCTGTCAACCGCGATGCCAGACGAAAAGTTTTGGATCCAGCGACCTGTCGTACTACCAGCAACAGATCCTGGGTCTTTGACGCCAACGATACCCGAGCAGGTGGCCACCACCTCACCGCTCTGACGCCCAGATAGAAAGCCAGAAGATACTCTCCGTTGTTGTATATTGATTGGTTGGATCGGTTTTGTAGGCGCATGATCGGCAAATGGTTAATGTGAAAACGCCCCACGAGTTGGAGTGCGATAGTTGATTCGTCTTTCACATGCCTAGACTCTGCCTTTCGCGCTGCAACTGTGCTCGTCGCTCCTGAATAAGCTCGTCGACACTCACAGAGGAACTGCTGCTACTGGTTGTTTTGATCGAGCTCGTTGACATTGGTTGCTCGTCTGGGTACCTGCTATTTGAAAAGCTATGAGGAGCTGAAGGTGCTGGAGTAGCTGAACTAGTGCGCGATACTTTGTTTTCCCATCCACTTGATCCACTGCCACTACCTTCGGCACCCGTTCCAGAACTCACGACAGCGTTGCTACCAGCGTCAGCATTTCGCAATGCAAGAATCGATGCGTTCACAAGCCGCTGAAGAGCATGCACTTCTCTTGTAAGCCAAGTTGCAGGTTCGCCGAGCCTCTCAGCCCCGCCAGCAGACTGCATCGTGGCCTCTGATGCTTCGCTAATAGCAGTGACGAGTGCTTTGATCTTGTGTTCCATGATAGTTTGCACAGCACGACGTTCCTTGACTAGAGTCTCACATCGCGACCGAAGCTCTTGAGAGTGAGCACTATCGTTTTGATCGTATGCAGAGCGATGAGCTTCGCGAAGTCGCTGATTCTCGATGGTGAGCGCATCGAGCTGGCGCTGGAATTGACCGAATCGCTGAACGGTGTCAGCGTCATTGTTATTGGGTGAAGGCTTGAGTCGAGCCTCCAACTCAACTTGCACGAGCTTATCAACTCGCTCACGAAGCAAAAACTCGACAGAAACCTTCTCCGACTTGACATCTTCAAGCTCCTTGGCCATCCGTGCTTGCTCCTGGGTCTGGATTTCCATAAGTGTCTTAAGTTCCTGAATCTTTTCTTCTGCTGACAACAGTCCTCCCGGTCCACCGCTTGCATCGTTTGCTCCAGTTACCGTGAAGAAACTGTTACTGTTATTGTTCATGACCACAGCCTGAGACTCATGTGGCCGGAACTGCTTATGTGTAATCAGCAGTTCAGGTGTCAATCGAGATGCTGGAGATGAGGAAAATCCCTTTGTGTCGCTTGGTGCTCCAGCATTGCCCCAGCTCCCTAGTGCCTGAGTCAGCTCGGCGTTGCTCTTGCCAGGGGAATTAGCACTATGTTCCATTGTGACTCGCTGCAAATGAATGAGGTGTGCAGTCTTTTCGTCCAGCTTTTCCTCAAGCTCTTTTTGGTGCCGATCACTCGCATCTAGCTCGTCCTGCAATGCTGTAATCTGTTCATCGCGCTCGTTCAATCTCTGCGTTAGCGCGATCATAATGTCTCTTTGCTTGAGCAGTAATTGCTTGTAGCGGTCAACTTGTGCTTTCTCCTCCTCGATCGTCTCTCGTTCCTTTTCAAGATCTGCTAAGCGACATTCATACTCTTTTCGGATTCGATCCTGATGCTCGCGAATAGCTTCGCGGATGAGGGGGTCTTCCGTATCGATGACACCATTTCCACCTTCCAATGAGGTTGCACTTGAAGATGCCAGCAGTCCAGAGCCATCTGGTCGACGCTGATTGCTCATTAGCATCTGAGACGTCAGCATTGAGATTCGCTGCTCAAGCTTCTTTTTCTCTTCTTTTTCACGCATAAATTCTCGCGAGCGCTCTTCTAATGCGCGAATTGCTGCCATTTTGTCTTCTTCGGCTCTTCGCCGCTGCTCGTCCAGCTCAAGCAGTCGACGCTTGTCTACGACGTTACGTGATTTTTCTTCGAGCTCTGCTCGCAGCCGTTTGAGTTCTCGCTCATATTTGCGAAGCAGAGACTTTTGGTCCAGGTCCTCATTTACCTTTGCCTCATTTTTAATATTCTTGGCACGATTGGCAAACTTGAGCGTCGAAAGAGACTCAGTCATAGCCTCTAGCGCTGGGCTAATCATGGCCATCATGGTTGTCTTGCAATTTCCACCAAGTGAATCTTCGAGAATACGCGTAAGTTTTGAGTCGCGATACGGAATATGCTGTCTACCGCGAGCATCAGTCAACGCTGAGATCACGTTTCCTAGCGCAGACAAAGACTGATTGATCTTCTTGCTCTCCTCCAGTCTCTGGCCAGTGGCTCCCGATAACCGAACGCGCTCGGACCCTGCCAGGTCAACAAGGTTGAGCTTGCCGACTTTGAAACTTTGTCGAATCATAGACTCGAGTTTCGGATGAAGCGCAACACCTCCATTCTTCCCCTTGCCATTTCCATTTGATGCTGCATTCCCAGTACCATGCCGAGCCTGGTACGCATTCACTAGCGCAGTAAAATCTTCGGGTGCCATCTCTCGACCATTACCGTCCACGTAGGATGTACGACTCTGCTCGGCAATGATGATGAATACTGCGTGGCTGCGAGATGACAGCTCATTCATTTTTGTACTTCCAGTCGCTCGCATAGCTCCGCCTCGCTCCATGAGGCCATAGATTTCCTCAGGAGATCGCACGACCCACTCAGACAAGCCCTCGACGAAAACACCGCGCTTCTTGTCTTCCCGAATCGTGAGGTTTGAGCGTTCGGGTTTGAGTAAATCGGAAATGGACTCGTTGTATATCTGCAAGTAGGATGCGCGCACTAGGAAGCGCAGGCGTGCCGATACGTTGGCTTGGATATGCAGGAAGATCTGCTCGATGGCACGAGGAATAATACCTCGCTCCTCCACGGCACTTACGCTTGACGCACTGCTGTTGAATCCTTCCATCGTGTACGTTTTGCCCGTACCTGTCTGGCCGTATGCGAAGATGGTGGCGTTGTAGCCCTCAAGAGAGGATTCAACAACCGCTTTCGCCGTATTCTCGTACACTGCTCGCTGCGTGCAGTGCTGGTCGTAAACGTGGTCGAACGAGAAGACGTGATGACCATAAGCTGCAGCGGGTGACGGTGCTGTCAGTATGAGGTCGCCATTGCTGTCTGTTTGGGCGCTGCCTCCGTCACTGCCACCACTACTGCCGTTTCCTCCCGTCGACGCCAAAGCGCTGAGATTCTCGGAGACTGTGAGTACGTGGCCGGATGGATCGACACCAATGACATTCTGGAACGGGTGGTCGCCATGTAGCTCTCTCGGCAACGGCGGTCGCACTCGGATGACAACCTTAAAGTTGCTGCCTCGCTGTGAATGAGAGTGCGCGTGTGACGGCGACGAAGAAGCCGAATGGCCGAGTGAAAATCCTGGAGCACTCGCAGCCGAGCTGTTGTAACTGAAAGCGCTCCCACTCGCCGACGTGGCAGCCGAGAACGTGTCGGACGCGGTCGAGGACGCATCGTCATCTCCATGTCCCCGCGAGTGATAGGCAGCGTTCACCACCGCTGCTCGCTGGAGACTCGCTGCATTCGTGTTGACAATCGGCTGTGAGTTGTAGCTGGCAGTGTAACCAGCCTGTTGGTATCCCTGTTGCAGCGGTGGCTGCGAGCCGATGGAGGAGCGACGAGATGAGCTCGCCGAGTGGGGAGACGATCTCGCACTGTTGCTGCCGCTGGCTGCGAGCGACGCCACGTTGACGCTCACGCGAGGCGTGCGGCTTGTAGCTCCAGCTCTTGGGCTCTTGGCGCTGCCACCGCGAAGGCTCGAGGTGAAGTCGCTCGTGCTCTTCATGGCTCAAGAGCGCAGGCCGACTGAAGGAGACCGAGCTAGCGCCCTGGGACGCGTCTCTTCCTATAGATCGCGGTGGTAACGGCTTGATGCATGCAACATCATCTCTATTCGCTTTCTCATTAATGGCTGTACATGGACGTAGGAATGCTGTCGACGAGCTTAGTGGCCCTTGAGCGACAGTGTCATCTTGATGTTCATGGCCGCCAGCTCGTTCGCCAGGTAGCGGAACACGTACGGCATGGCCACTGGCTCGCACTGGTCTCCGCGTCGGCACTTCAAGCAGAACCACTGGTTCTTGGCACGAGCAGCCATGGCGAGCTCGCCCTGACCAGCGCCCTCGACCGTCGCTCGCTGCGTCGCGTTCGACAGCAGCGAACCACAGCCCGTGCACACGGTCGCGATGTGCTTGTCGGAACAGTTGAGCAGGCGGTCTTGCAACAGGAACGCACAGCCGTGGGCAAGCAGCGAGTCGCGCTCCATCTCACCGAAACGGATACCACCGCCCTTCTTACGGCCCTTGACCGGCTGCCGAGTCAGCGCGTTCATGGGGCCCGTAGCACGCACCTGGCTCTTGTCGCTAACCATGTGACGCAGGCGCTGGTAGTACACGACACCGATGTAAATGTCGGCTTGCATGACCGTGCCCGAGACGCCAGAGTACAGAGGCTCGCTGCCCATGTAGTTGTAGCCGTGAGCCTGCAGCTGCTTGCCGAAGTGGTCGACCACACGGTCGCGCTCGCTGAACTGGAACGGAGTCGCGTCCATGTACTTGCCCGACAGCGCACCCGTCTTGGCGGCCATCGACTCGATAAGCATACCGATCGTCATACGCGACGGGAAGGCGTGCGGGTTAATGATAATGTCAGGCGACATGCCCGACTCGGAGAACGGCATATCTGCCTGGGGCCACAGAATACTCATGACACCCTTCTGTCCGTGACGCGAGGAGAACTTGTCACCAATCACGGGGTTACGGCAGAAGCGCAGCTTGATGCTCGCCTTAGTGAACTCGGATGCCTGCGTGGAGTTGCCGAGCAGATTCACCTGGTCAATGATAGCCGGCTCACCCTCCTTATGTTTCTGGTAATTGGAGCTGCCGGTCGTCTCGTCAATCCAGCATGCGAGCGGATCACCCTTCTGCACGACCTGGCCAATGTGCGGGAAGCCGTCGCGGTCCAGCTTGGTAGAGCAGAACTCACCGCTGCCGTCCGACTTCACGTTTGAGAAGTACTTCTTGCCGCCGCCGCCCTGCTTGCCATCGTTGCCGATGTCCACCTGGATTTGCTTGTACACGGAGGCGTGAGCGAAGCCACGTTCGTATGATGACTTGTTCAGAATCATGGCGTCTTCCATATCGTAGCCCGTGTACGAGATGACAGCAACAACAGCGTTCGTGCCGAGCGGGTACTCATCGAGCTGGTACTCACGCAGGCGCGAATTCTGCACGATCGGCACCTGCGGCGTCTGAATACGGTACATCTTGTTGTCCGCACGGTGCGGGATCGAGTGTGCAGGCGTTCCCATCGTCTGCTTAGCCATCTGGCACTGGTACATGTTACGCGGCGACTGGTTGTAGTCCGAGAACGGTGTGAGCGACGCCACGAGTGACAGCATGTTGGTCGGGCCGAGCTCCATGTGCGTTGTCGCTGGCCGAATGTCCTCCTTCGTACAAGCAATGTCCATGAAAACCTGCTCCATGGGGCCGATGTACTCAACGCGGTCCGTGTCAAGCTGCTTGACCGGCCGGGACATACGAGCGGCATCCGCCGACAGGTACAGACCCGGGAACGGACCGCCGATCGTCGGCATAATTAGCGTCACTTCCAGGTTTGCGACCAGACCGCACTTCTTGCGCTCAGCCTCTGCATCCGGGCCAGTCTCCGACTTCAAGTGGCGCAGTACGTTCTGAATGCGAGCGCACACCTCGGCAGGGGCGCCACCGAGGACCTTGCCGTTCAGCATAACCGGGAGATACGAGTACGGCACAATGAGGGCACCGTCTGAGAATCCGGAAGTGGGCATCATACCCAGAGACGAGAGGTACCTCGCCAGAGCAAGCTCCTGTTGCAGATAGTCATCGGAGCCGTGGGCAGGGTACGAGATGAGTTCACACTCGACAGCCAAATGGTTCAGCAAACCGCACGGCGATCCATCGGGCGTATGCACTGGGCAGAGGAAGCCCCACGAGTCTGGCAGCAACTTTCGCACAGCAGTCGTCTTCATCTCTGTGAAGAACTGACCACGATGCACCGAGCGGAAGTGGGAGAAGTAGCGGTAGTAGTTGAGCTTCTCGGCAACGATCGTGTAACCCGCAACCTGGAGCAAATCGAGACCGCTAGACGAGCGGAGGTTGCCTGTGTTGAGGAAGTACGACATGGCATTGCCGATGTTGGGAGTGCGGTCCCACATCTTGCGAAGGAACACCTGATCCATGACAAGTCCCTTCTTGCCACGAGAAGATCCGAGCTCCTTCTGGATATTGGCACGGATGGCACCAAGCATGTCCTGCAGCTTCTCCTTGATGATCATGAGGTAGAGGTGTCCGGGCAGCAGCAGTTCATGGTTCATGACAGAGTCGGAGTTGTCCTCACGAACCTCACCCTTGGCGAACGCGTACAGCTTGCGCAGCATGAGACAGAGCAGTTCGACCTTCTGCGCGCGGCCCTTCTCGCCCTTGGGGATGTGCACAAAGAGGTACTCGTCGATCAGCTTGTTGCCGACCTCGACGTTGCTCATTGACTCGTACGCGTACGGCATGGTGAAGCGGAAGTGCTTGCCGAGGTACGCGAGCGCCTCGTCGCGCGAGTAGAGCGCGAACTTCTTGGCCTCGCGCAGAATCAGCTCCACACGTGCCGACAGGTATGTATTGTCATGGTCGCCACGGAGCACGCGCTCGTAGATCTCGCGGTCAGACAGCGGGTACAGCGCCTTGAGCAGCAGACCGGCAGGAATCATGAACTCCTGCTTGCGCACGCCAAAGCGCACGGTGGCGTTACCATCAGCAAGGTAGTGCAGCGTCACGGTCACGGCGGACTGGTCGCGGCGCACGCACTTCATGAAGACCGCGAGCTCCGTGTAGAGGTCGCCGCGGTTGGCGAACGCGCCTCGACGCACGGCCATGATGTGGTGGCGGCGCGGCATCTGCAGCAGGCGCACGCAGCGCTCGTTTCCGTTACAGATAAAGTATCCGCCCATCTCGTTGGCCTCCTCACGCGCCGCGACGAGCTCGGCGGGCGAGAGGTTGTTGAGGTGGCAGCGCTTGGAGCGCACCATGATGGGGATCTCTCCGACGACGCGCTGAATGCGCTCGACGTTCTGCGACCCGGCAAAGCTGTGCGCGAGCGTGACGACGAGCGGCGCCGTGTACGAGACGCCGCGCTGGCGGCACTCGCTGGGCAGCAGCTTGCGCTCGCCCGTGACGGCGTTCTCCGAGGTGGGGAAGCCCACCTGCGCGCTCTCGACCCACATGAGCAGGTTGTGCGCGTTGGGCAGCTCCACGGGCACGCGCGAGAGGTCGGCCACGGCCAGGTCCAGGCCCTCGGTCAGGAAAAAGTTGAACGAGTCCACGTGCGGTGACACGAGCTTCTGCAGCTTGGCGTTCGTGGCCGTCGGGCACGACCGCGGCGCAGACGACGGGTTCGTCGCCGGCCACGAGGTCGCGAACCCGTCGTCTCCGCGCCGCGCCTTCTTCTTGCTCTTCTTGTCCTGCACAGCGCTCATGGCGGTCGACCGAGCAGCGATGGACGCGAACCAAAGTGACGCTTCCGAGGCTTCCAGCGGTTTTGCCAGCCATTCAACGATCACCAAGGCTTCCATTGGATAAAATTAAACGCAATTTTGGCCAGTCAGAGGGGAGCTCATGATTTGGTTTACAGGATACTGTACCGGCAAGGCAACCACGATCAGAATCTTTACTCGACGGCGAGCAGCGCCGACTCGAGCTGCAGGTGGTCGACGGCCGACGTCTTGGCAGTCTCGAGCGCCCAGTCCATGGCGGAGAGCGGCTCCTCGGGGAAGCTGGCGTCGGGCTTGGAGCCATCGGGCTTGGAGCCATCCGGGATAGGCACGCCCCAGTCGCAGTCCTGCTCGATGCCAAGGTTGTTGTGGTGCATCTGGATACGGAACCACCCGTTCTCGCCCCAGTACGTGCCCCACGAGTTGCGGCCAATCCCTGATGAAGGTGTGAATGCTCGTGAGTAGGCCGACAAACGTATGCATGTTTCCCATCGAGGATGAACGTACAATATTCGGTGTCTGTCTCGGCATCGTAGCCCCAGCCGGCGACCGAGATCTCGTGGTTGATCATCGGGAACATGACATGCTCCGAGTAGATGCCGCCAGAGTAGGCAACAAACTTGTCGGTCGCATGCACGCCGCAGCCGATTGGGCCGCGCTTGAAGATCTCCGCCTTCATGCGGTTAGCACCGCTAACATGGCCGTACTCAGAGACGTAGTACTTGGTGAACTTCTTGATGGGCTCGCACACTCCTGGCGTGAAGGACGAGTTGGACGGCCAGCAACTACAGCGCAACATGCAAAAGTTAGTCATTATTCCGACAATGAACACAGTTATGGTTCGTACGTTTCGCAAACAGCGAAGCTGTCACAGTCGAGGTTCTTGGCCTGGTAAGCCTGACAGGTCTGGTCGGGGATTCCATGACGGTGAGCGTATTCGTATACGGCGCCAGGGTTGCCGCCTTGACAAGAGCCACCTCCGTGACAGTTGATGAGGACTTGAGGCGCAAGGGCAATTTCAGGCCACGCCGCTGCAAATGAGCCCCAACATCAAGGTTAGTGACATAAAAAAATCTTGAACCAATCTCGTGCAATGAGTACCGTTTCTCATGATGGAGATCCGGTCCGACAGCGCGCTCGTAGTTCCCTGCGCCCAGCAGCTACCGCAATACTGCGGGATGTGCTGGTTCTTGTCCCAAGTAACAAAGTTCGTGCCGTTAACATTGCGCCAGTCCCAAGCCTTGGGCAAATCCGCGACGTCCATGATCTCGTGCGGCAACGGAGATTTGACCACGGGTCCATTCTCAAAGTGCACGCGCTCGCGGCAACCACCCGTCGGAGGTTCCTCAGGCTCATTCTCAACCAATTGTGCTTCTTCTTCTTCCTTCTGCGGCGCGGCGTCCTCCTTCTCCTCAATAGGCAGGGAGATGTTGATGCGCTTTGGCCAACCATTGTCTGCCGGAACGCCGAACGCGCATTCGCCCTCGATACCGAGGTTGTTCGAGCCTCGGAGTAGACGGATCCAGCCTTCCTCGCCCCAGAAGCTCCCCCAGCTGTTGCGAATGACCCAGTACGGCACGCCGTTCTCCTCGCCCCAGCCGACGACCGAGATGGCGTGGTCGGTCTCCTTGTCACCCGACTTGTCCTCGAAGATGCCGCCAGTGTACGCCTCGAACTCGTCCGTGACGGCGACGCTGCAAGCTATCGGGCCGCGCGCGAAGATCTCGGCCTTCATCTGCTGCTCGCCGAGCGTGGTGCCGAACTCGGACACGAAGTACGAGTCGTAGGTCGGCTGCGGGAAGCACCCCTTGTCGGGCATGCAGTTCTCGCACACGTCGATGGGGCGGCACTGGTTGCCCGTGTCGTGGCCCGTGGCCGAGTACCGCTGGCAGCCCTCCTCTGGCACGCCGTGCTTGTGGATGAAGCGGTAGGCCTCCAGCTGGTCGCCGCCGTGGCAGCCGTCGTCCTTGAGGTCGCAGTTGAGGATCACCTGCGGTGACAGCACGACCTCGCGCGTCACATCCAGCGGCGCCTTGCCGTCCGCGTCGCGGCTCTTGGCGATCAGGATGCGGTCCGCCAGCGCCGACGTGGCCGCTGTCGTCACCGTCAGAGCGCGGCCAGCTAATAAACCAGTCAAAGAACGCACCGAAGGACCAGCAGGAGCCGCAGTAGTGCGGGATGTGCTGGTTGCGGCTGATGGTCACGAAGCGCGTGCCGTTGACGCCGCGCCAGTCGAAGTTCTTGGGCAGCGCCGCCGCGTCCAGCAGCTCGTGCGGCCGCGGGCTCGTCACCAGCTGCGACCGGTCGGCGCTGCGCACGTAGCAGCCGGCGGTGGCGGCGCTGGGGGCGAGCGCCGCGGCCAGTACCGCGGGGAGCAGCACGCGCATGATGGGTGTTCTTGGCCTTTCTCGGCGAGACGAAGAGTGGGGGGGGGAGCGATCTTCTTCAACGGCAGCGTGCGCGTTGATTCGTGGAAAACGGTTTTACAGACGTGTGATTGGATGAAAATAACCTGATACCAAGCTGACGGCAACTTCAACTGTCACTGACAGTCTGTCAGTCCATGAAGCCGAACTCGAGGCCCGAGGACGGGTACTCGAGCGTCGCGGTGCCCTTCCTCGGGTGCACCGTGAGCTTCGACTTGCCCGGCACCGAGTCGAACATGCCCGGGACGAGTCCGCGGTGGCGTCGCCCGATCCGAAGCTTTTTGGTGTAGAACCCGCGCTGTAGCCACAGGCTTTGGAGTGAGTTCTCGTTGATGTCAATTCCTGCACTGGCAACAACAATACCCACCGACGCTAGGTGCCTCCGATACCAGAGCTGGATGAACGAGCAGGCCGCGAACCGCTCGCCCTCGACGAACTTGGACTGGACGTCGACGATCACACTCTCCAGCGCATCGATACTGAGCTCCAGGAGGTGGTAGCGCCGTTCAAACTCGGCGAGGTTGTGCTGGTCGAACGGGGGGAGCAGCAGCTGCCAAGCGAGCAGCAGCTCCTGTCGACAGAATTCCATCTGCCTGTGCACCGGCGCCACGAGACGCAGGGCCTCGCTCCGCAATCGCTGCGGGACGACGCAGGCGCCAACCCACAGAGGCAAGTCCTCCGCTTCGGCGCTCAGCTCGTGGGCCTTGATGAGAAGCAGCTGCGTTCCGTCGGCCAGCGCGACGCGCTTCCTGGACTCTGCGTGCCTCTCGCGCGTCTCGGCTGACACGTCGTCGCCCTCGAGGTCCATGGCCGAGGAATCCACCAGCGACGCTCGCTGCAACGCGTTGCGGTAGGCTCCCAGCACCGTGTTGGCGCCCGTGACCGAGCCCAGGTAGCTCGTCCTCCTCGTCCTCGGCGTCGGCCTCGACTCCCTCCGCTGCGCTGGCTGCTCATGCGTCGCCGGCTGCCGCTCCTCGCCTTCTTCCTCGACATCCTCCTCGTCGTCATCGTCTGGATCAGAGTCCGTCGGCGAGCTCGCGTCCGAGTCCCATTCGTGGTCGTCGATGCTCTCCATGACCGTTACAAGGCCAAAACTTGCTCATTCATGCAAATGCTTTCACACTGATGACTGAATTGACTGGCATGGAAAAGTGACTGAGCCAGTCAACTGACGCGGCCACTTCGCAATCGCCCGCCATGGACCCGAGCGTGCCGCTGCTGACGCTGCCGAGCGGCGCCGCCATGCCCGCCGTGGGGCTCGGTGTCTACAAGAGCGCGCCGGGCGACGAGACGTACGCGGCCGTGCTGGCGGCGCTGCGGCTGGGCTACCGGCACATCGACACGGCGCGGCTGTACGAGAACGAGGCGGACGTGGGGCGCGCCGTGCGCGACTCTGGCATTCCCCGCGAGCAGATCTTCATCTGCAGCAAGCTGCGCGAGTTCCACTGGGGCTACGACCGCGCGCTCGAGGGCGCGCGCAGCAGCAACGCGCTCATCGGCTGCGGGTACATCGACCTCTTCCTGCTGCACCAGCCCTTCGACCCGCAGCTGCGCGCCGACACCTGGCGCGCGCTCGAGGACCTGCAGGCCGAGGGCGTGCTGCGAGACATCGGCGTCTCCAACTTCGGCGAGCCCCACCTGGCCAAGCTCGCGGCCACCTGGCGAGTGAAGCCCGCCGTCAACCAGATCGAGCTGCACCCGTGGCTCAC
The DNA here is from genome assembly GCA_023334415.1 of Phytopythium chamaehyphon. Taxonomy (NCBI): domain Eukaryota; phylum Oomycota; class Peronosporomycetes; order Pythiales; family Pythiaceae; genus Phytopythium; species Phytopythium chamaehyphon. Next base: position 19,470 of record JAASGX010000233.1, on the reverse strand, counting down.
GCGCGAGTCACTCGTCAAGTACTGTCAGGACAACGGCATCATCGTGCAGGCCTTCTCGCCCCTGGCGCGTGCCAAGCGGCTCGACGATCCCGTGCTGAACGAGATCGCGCAGGAGGTGGACGCCACGCCGGCACAGGTGCTGGTCGCGTGGGCCATCGCTCGGGGCTTCGTCACGCTGCCAAAGTCGGTGCGCGAGGCGCGTATGAAGGAGAACCTGGACGGAGCGAGCGTCAAACTGACTGCCGAGCAGGTCGACCGCCTAAACGCGCTGAACGAGGACTTTTACTCTGGCACCGACCACGTCAGCAACTCGGCCGTTTAGACGTGAGAGAGCTTTACGCACGAGGAGAGTTGAGAAGAACAAAAGTCTCGTTGTATTGACAACACTAGCAGTTGAGGCGCCAGCCCCTTGAATCTAAACGTCCTAGACGTTCCCGGCGACGGCAGCGCGCTGGCGAAGAGTAACAGCAGTCTTGGCTTCGCTGACGCTGCGACTCTTCTCTTCAATGCCACCCACGAGCCCCTCGAGCTCCTTCTCCTTCATGTACTCGCGGCTGATGACCTTGCCCATCGTGTCGCCAGCAGCAAGACCCTCCGATGCCTCATTGACCATACCTTGCAGCACCGTACGTCCATAGCCCTCGCTCGTGACTGGGGCGCTGCTTCCAAACCCGACAGCCAGAGTCAGCTTTAGTTTTGGCAATCGCAGGATAACTTCTCGCTCATCAATCGAAGACACGCTTGCTCCTTCCGCAAGTTCTTCTGTGACACTGCCATAGTACATGGCGAGCTGTCGAGCGCCATCGAAGCAATCATCATTCACGAACGAAATCAAGCTCACACGTGCGTCGGCGTCCAAGTATGGGACGAACAAGTTCTGGTCTTCGGTGAAGTAGAGCGTCAAAAGAACGAACACGTTGGTGAGTGTCAGTGCGAGCGAGCTCGGCGTAGTCGACGGGAAAGTGTTGAACGCATACTCGGAAAGAATGAGAGCCTTGACGCGGAGCAGCAACGGTAGGTTGCACTTCCAGAGCAAGTACGGCAGCGTCGGGTAGTACCACGAGTAGAATTGGTAGTGCATCGTGCGCGAGAATACGATGCCGACAAAGTTGATCACGAACATCGACGTCACAATAACCTCGCTCCGGATGGGGAACGGCTCGTAAATGGCGAACGGCTTGTGCAGCACGGCGCGGAAAGTCCCAACGATGTTGAAATGCTTGTCGAGGAACAACACGAGGAAGCATAGGTGGCCGAAGAGAAGAAGCAGCGCGAGGTGGCGCGAAACAAACACATCCTCGGGGAGGAAGCGCCAATTGACCGTCCATTTGTACGTGAACACACGGCTGAGCTCGAAAGCCTTGGAGAGGTAACTGACCCAGTTCTCGCGAAGGAACGGGAAGCCCAGAATGACCTGACAGAATATTCACCAGTTAGTTTGATGGCTAGTGCTCGATTGAGAAGTAACCATCACACGAACCTGAATTGCGGCGCAGATGAACAGGTACCACAGCGTACGAAGCACGCCGCACGACTGGAGAAGCAGGAAGAAGAGCGCCGGTGCGAACAGCAGCACGTTCATCTTTATCGAGACGGCAAAACTGAAGAGCACGCATCCCCATCGCCACCGCTGGCGCGCAAACAAGTACACGGCCATGAATAGCAGCATCATGGCGACGCCGTCGTTAAACATGCGCAGCATGTAGATGGAGTGTAGGCGCTTGGAAAGGATGAGGAACACGGTGGCCCACGGTGGCATGACGCGCGCGCGGTAGTAGATGGCGAGCACGGTCGCGACGGTCGCGAGGTAGAAGCCGAGGAAGATGTACTGTGCGCGGCGGATGTTCTCGCCCTCGTCCGTGAGCGAGTGCAGCACCGAGAAGACGTAGAGGAAGCCCGCGGGGTAGACGAGCGGGCCCGTGTCGCCGCGGATCTTCATGTAGTCGCGCTCGCCGGCCTTGAACAGCGACACCTGCTGCATGTACGTTGACCAGTCGATCTCGGTGTCTGCTCACAGCGCGTGAGCATGCAGTTCACGTTCACCTAGCGCCGCAACGATACTTACAGGGCACGTATTGGATGATGAGGTAGCCTAGCACGGCGTCGACCACCAGCATGGCCAGCGCGAGCTGCGGGAAGTAGCGGTAGCTCCAGAGCAGGTCGTAGAGGAAGCTGAGCACGCGACTCTGGCGCAGCGTCGTCTTGGAGTCCTTGTCCACGCGCGTCTTGCGCCCCGCGCGCTCCTTGCCGCCCTTGAGCTTGCGCGCCATGGCTGGTGGCGGTTTGTGGCGGTCTGTGGCGGCCTGTAGCGAGCTCTAGTGGGCTCTGGCGGGCTCGAAGCGAGCGCTGTGCCGTCGTCAAGGCGAGCAATGAGCTGCTTTGGCCTTCCACGTGTCCCCATCAATTGGCATAGTCAGCGTAGCAGGGCCTTTCAAATGTCACTTCGAGAAGCTCCATAGAAAAGACTTCATAGATGTGGCGTCGATCGTGATGCAGGCGACGCCACGGACGACGGCGTCGACGCGCTGCTGGACCGCATGATGGTCGCCAAAGGGAGGAAGTTCTGGGTGCGGCTGTCCGTGGGCCAGCAGCTCCGCGTGCTCGGCACCATCGAGCGGGCGACGTCACGGATGTCGAGGTCCTGACGCGCTTCGTGCGCGAGTTCATCTCGCTGGCCACGGTTAGGCGCATCATAAAGACGGCTGCCGAGCTCCGCAGGCTGCCAAGTACACGTGGGGCGCGCTCTCCATATCGGCGGCGCGGAAACCGGTACTGGAGACGCGGCTTCTTGCTGCAGTCAACCCGACTGTGCAGCCCGCAGCCGTGGCCGTCGCTGAGGCCAACCGCATTGCGGAGACGGACGACCTCAAGCTCCCGCGCTTCACTCGATACAGGCTCTGCCGCCTGCGTCGCAAGCATGCAGAGACACATACCATTGCTTTGCCCGCCACTATGCCCGCCGCCATACTCGCCGCTATACCCACCGAAATGTCCGCCGCTGCAACCGAGCCACAGTCGATCAGTTGCTTGCCTTGCTTGCGTGAAGAAGAGCGAGGACGGCCGGCGAGCAACAGCACCGTTGCTACGGAAATGAGCTCGAGCGGATGAGAAGCTACATAAGCTATCGTCGCTGTGGCGCGCAGATTGATTTTGATCCTCAACAAGAAAACACTTCAGCTAACTCTCCTTGACGAGTCTGTCACGAGCACTAGCGTTGTGTTCAACCTGCGACCTAAAAGGGCTGTTGTTTACTATTAGCCGCGCTACGGCTGCAGAAGTCGCCGCTCTTCCTCTTCCTGGGCGACTCGCTCCTCCTCCAGAGTCCGAGTTGCCAGGGCGTAGCGCGGGTCGAGCTTGCCTGCCGGCTGCGAGCCCGCGTAGGCCGCGCCAGCAAACTGCGGGGCCGTCTCGGCCGTCTTGGCGAACTTGAGGATGGCCTCGCGAGGATCCTCCTCGCGGAAAGAGCTTTTCTTGATGTGGCTGCTCATGAAATGCTGCGTGAAGGTCGTGCTGCCGCTGATCCGACCGCCCGAGCTCGGGCCGGTCAGCGGCTTCTCCGGCGCCTTCGACATCTTCGGGTCCGCGCGAACCTTGTCCAGCTTGCGCTTGCGCGACGGCTCGTTTCGGTACATGGGGAGCGCGTGGGGATTGATCACATCACCGGCTGTCTCAATACGAGCGGCAAAGTCGGCGTTCACCTTCAGCTTCTTGGTCGCGCTTAACATAACCCCCTTCTTGCTCAGCTGGGGGTCATACAGTACACGGCACGCACCAGTCGAGCTGCCGACGAACACCTGGTTGATGCCCGCGTGCCACTCGACGCACACCGCACTCTCGTCTTCCTTCATGTCGATGCTCGCAATCGGGTCAAGTAGCCCTGTCGTGTGAACATCAAGGAACACCACTCGCCCAGCGAGCCCTCGGCCTTTTCGAACGCACGTTCCAGCGGCGATGCTCGTACCAGACATGTTGAACGCCAAGTTGCTCGTGCCAAATACTCCCTCAATATCAGAGAAAACTTTGACGCAGTCGCGAGGTTTGCGTACATCCCACAGTTTGATCGTGTCATCCGCACATGAGCGCGATGCGAAATGCTTGCCATCGGGCGAAAACTTGATGCACGAAATACCAACGTCACCACCGCCATCTGCATGAGCGTCCCGAATCGTCAACGTGGGACCTGCGTACGATCGACGTGGATCAATCAGCTGCAGCTGGCCATCCATTGTAGCACCGGCGACGAGGGAGCCATCCAAATTGTAGCGGCACGCTGTGACAGCACCGCGTCTGCCCTTCTTGCTTTTGAACTTGAGCACGGTCGTATTGATCAGCTTGTCAAAGGCTCGCTTGCCGTTCAGGTTCCAGATTCGGACAGTCCCGTCTAAAGAGCTCGTGATCATTTCATCGCGCTTCTCAGGGTGCCACATGCCACCCGTCACTGAGTGCGTGTGGCCGTTCGTGTTCGCCATTTCGACCACATACATGTCACCCTTGGCGAACTCAATTTCGACAACACCTTCACGCGATAGCACCTTGGCTTGGGACGATCCGGTTGCAGCCAACAGCCTATCGCCAGACGGGCTGTAGCTTACAGCTACTAGAGGGTGGCCTTCTTCCGCTTCAACCTCTCGGAATGGACGAACATGGCGAGCCATACCAGCGAAGTCCCACAGCTTGACCCGGTAGTCCATGGATCCTGTTGCCACACGACCACCCGGGCCGTCTACAGCAATGCACGAAATTGCTTTTGTGTGGCTATTGAGCTCCACTTCGTTCGACATGGGAAGATTGTATCGTCGAGCAACATCGCTGTCTTGGTCATCCTCATCTTCATCACTTTCGCTCTCTGGGTTGTCATCTTCAACATCTCGCTTTGGCTGCTCTGAATCCTCCTCAGGCAGTTCGTCACTTGACTTGTCATGTGATACTTGCGCTGGTGCGACCATCATTTGTGCTGTAAGCGCAGCAATCTCTGCCGCTCTCTGCGGTTCAAGGACAGTGTTAACATATGACCGCACGCACCACCTACAAATGAGCGCATTGTACCTTTTCCCGTGCAGCCGCAAGGGCGTCCTTGGCGCTAAAGCCCTCCTCATTACGCTGCTTTGCACCGAAGCTCTGAGGCAAGTGCTCTTCCAGCACCTTGCCATCGGTAGCTACAGCATCCTCTTTCTTGTCCGCGCCGTTGTCGTTCTGGAAAACGTACGTCCGCGTGCTCGCTCCAAACTTGATGCGGTCGCCACCTGCAGCGCACATCGAGCGAGCTAGTAAGTCGCAATGCGCTCCGTGGACTTACTTACAATAACAGCCTGGTGCGTACCCTGCAGCACGCGCGGCTTGTTGGGCTCGATCTCCTCGCCGTTGACGAACGTGCCCTGTGCAGAGCCGAGGTCCAGCACCTTCACGGCGCCGTCCCGGTCGTGCACGATGGCCGCGTGCTGCCGCGAGACCGACGGGTGCTGCAAGCCGAAGTCGCACAGGTCCTCGTTGCGGCCCAGCACGTAGCACGCCTGCCGCCCCACGCGCAGCTCGTCCATCGCCGCGCCGTCCTTCTCCACGCGCAGCGCCGCGAACCGGTTGGCGTGCGCCGGCGTCGCCGCCCTGCGTTGCGACAGTCGCATAACACATAAAGAAGGCGGTCAGCAACAAGCAGAGGGCATTCTACATGGCTGTAGGGCCTGCTGGATCCCAGGAGACCCGTTGAGAGAGCACGCACCACCTAGGAGCCTTGAACCGCGACGCCATGCTGGAAGCGGTGGAAATGGGTGGCGGCTGCACAGAATTTGGGATGGGATGCACAATTTGGGTACAGATGCTCACTTTTTGTGAACTTGAAGTGGTATTGAACGTCAACGCGACACATTTTCGCTGTCAACTGCTGCTGCTGCTAGCTGTAGTTGTCTGCGTTGCTACTGAATCACATCACCATCGACTTGGCGTTGCTGAGGTGCTGATGACATCGGTTGCCGTCACGCACCGGTGCTGTGCAGCCGCTGATGGAGCACGCGACCGCACCAAAGTGAACAATGCACTTGTCGAAAAGCAGCATCTGCTTCACACAACCTGGGAACCTGCACAGCTCGCCGCCATCGAGCACTTGAGAAGCAGAGAAAATTGGCTTGGCGCTTCTGTAGCGGCCTCTTCCACGAGCTACACGTCCGATAGTGCTCCACTGCGATGGACGCTGGAGGAAGTCGAGAGCCCGAAGCTGCTTCCCACCATCCTGATAGTTCACGCTTTGCGCCTCGGCTAAGTTATTGCGGTCAGGAGTTAGCCAGAGCAACGGTCTCTTCTTGGAATGCAGCTCTGACTTGACAAGCGGGCCCAGTGCAAGCCGCGCCGCGCTGGCATAACTTGATAGAGGAAGACTCGCATCGAAACCTGGCAACTCGGTATCCCTCAGCATCGGGACCGCGAGAGCTGCGTCTCCAGTTGGCATCGCTGATGACTGGGGTATGCTTCTCGTTACCGGAGATGATAGGGGCTCGAGGGGTACGATGATTGCGTCGAAAGCATCGCCAACGTCGTCGCCCGCCCACTCGGAATTACTCAGTAGCGCTCCAAGATTTCTTGATTCTTCTCGTGTCGAAAGTAGTTCTTGATAGCGAGCAAACTGGGCCGCCCCCGGCGAGCAGCAATCGTTGACCTTCGCGTCAGCGCACATTGGGACGCCAAACAGAGTTCGCTGCGGGATACTGCAGCTAAACTGAATGGACTTTCTTGTACGGAAAATCACGGATCGTCTCTTTTCGCTGATACCATGAAAACGAAAATGAGCTAGATGTTCATTCGATCGGGAATCGATTGTCTATTACGTATGAACGCCCGCATGACTACAGGGCTTTTGTCGAGCCTATTCAGTGTCGCACCGCAACACAACTGCGTACGCTCCAAGTCTACTGCTTTGATAGTCTCAGCATCTCGAGCATTAGGATACGCACTTGCGTCAAGAGCACGACCGCGAACAGCAAGAATGTCACTACCGGCCGAAGCACGGGGTTCATGAACAGGTCGGTGCGGCCGATGAAGTAGAGAAACACCAGCTGTGCGACCAGGAGGATCGGAAGGCACTTTGCACACCGCCACAGAGCATCAAGCAGCAAAACTGCGCTAGATGGCACCTCGTCCTTCTTCCATTGGGCTATGCGGAATGTGTGCGCCAGCGCAAACACCAGCAGCGCAGTCATTAGCAGCAGGTCGTCTAGGTACAGCCACAACTTCCCTGCGTAACTGGGATGCATTGTCGATGGCACCGAGAACACACTGACCCACGTGATGAGGAACACCATCACGATACTCGAGATAAGCGGGGTAGAAGACACCGCGTACAGCACGCTGCACGAAATCTGGCACGCGCGCCGGACCACCCGTGAATTGAACACGTCCATCGAAAGCGGCTGCGCGTTACCAGGCTGAGGCAAGCCCCAACTTGAGAGACGCCGAGGCCGACCTGAAGGCTCGGTGTGCAGCTTGAGGCACAGCATCGCATACGCGGACCACGCGAATGCAAAGATGACAGTAAGGCTGACAACCTTGCTGATGAAGAAGCCGATGTGGTCTTCAAGCAGCGTTTCACGAACGTTTTGCCAGTGCCAGAAGACCTGGAAGTAGACGTAGGGTAGCCAGAACCACGGCTTGACGGTCGCGCCGCTGTACTTGTAGCTGAGCAGGGGGCCGGGGATGGCGTCCGACGAGGCATTCTTGTCTTTGCAGCGGTACAGGTCCCAGTTCATGCGTTCGTAGAAGACCATGTGGTTGATGCTGTAGTAGAACGGCAGGCGATGCACGACGGCGTCCTTGGTGGCGAGGTCGACGTCATCGTCGTCGAAGAAGAACAGCGGGCTCTCCTCGAAGGCCTCGAAGAGCCCCGGCAGGAAGCCCTGCGTGATGCCGACGTAGTTGTACTCCCGGCCGGTGATCATGAAGGTGTCGATGGCGTCCGAGTAGAGGCTGCGCGCGGCGAGGCTATCTGGCGAGATGACGAGCAGGCTGTTGGCGTAGACGACCGACTGTCCGTTGTCGACGGCGCAGAACTGCCTGCAGGCGAAGATCTCGTCGAGGTTGCGCAGCACGAGGTTCTCTGCGTCGAGGTATACGACGCGCTTGAGCGCAGCGAGCGTCGGGTCGTCCCATATGACGAGCTTGTTGCGCATGTGCAGCAGCTGCGTGCGGTGGTCCGTGAGGCTCGCGCGGCGGAAGACGTTGGGGATCTCGGCGCGCACGATCTCGATCTGCGGGTCGTCGCGCGCGAGCTGCGCGGCGCTCTCGGGCGCGAGCCCGTCCTGCGGGACCACCACGATGCGCCGGAAGCGCGTGCGCGAGTCGCGGATCGAGCGCATGAGCACGCGCGTGGCCAGCAGCAGCGCGTCGCTCTCCTCGCCGAAGTCGTAGAAGATGGTGGCGAACGCGCCCTCCTCGCTGCGGATCTCGCGCGCCAGCGCCGCCATTGGGCTCTCGGCCTCGGGCGCCGCCGCCCGCGCGGCCAGCACCAACGACAGCAGCGTCAGCAGCAGCGGCACGACCGCCACGCGCGCCATGGCCTTCACCTCACTCGCTTGATGATGGCGCTCGATGCGACAGGAAGGGGGAAGCGCGGCCAGAAGGCGGCGCGATTGGCTGTAACTCGTCTGTTTTTGGTCGGAGTTTTGACGAATGGGGAAGCCAGATAGAATATCTTTCCGTGAAGCGTCGTGCCGCCATGATGGCGCGCCTTGGAGGCGGGGAAAGGCCCCCTCGTGGGCGGAAAACGCAGAAGGAACGCGGCTTCCAGGCTTGGCGCGGCGTCGCGGCGACGCATTCCGTGAAGACCAAGGAGGCCAAGCGTCGCGCTGGTTTTATTCTTGCAGCGCGCCTAATTATACGGCCAGCTGCTGCGATCGCGATCACGGCAGGGCGAAACCATCGCGGCGGTCTGCCTGGAATAGCGGTCTGCTCGCGACGACCTGCGTCTCCAGTTGGCTATTCCTGGGCTGCCCTCCCCTCACTCGCGCTATTGCCAGCTCCGCGCTCTAGTGGCGGCGTAACGGACCCGGCGACCATCGACGACCCCGCGGCTGGTAACAGACACGGGCCGCAGTCGACAGCGCGCGGTGGAGAAAGAAGACGCCCGGGCTGTACGGAGCGAGCCGACCGAGCCAACGAGCCAAGGCGTAGCTATCCAGCCGAGTACCGGACCAGCCTCGCCGCCGCGCAGGAGCTTGCAGGTACCGCGCGACCATGACGACGCCAGCAGCAGCGCCAGCGAACGGCAAGACCGGCAACAAGTTCACGGCGCCGCTCGACGCATCGCAGTTCGAGATGGGCGTCACGCTCGGCACGGGCTCGTTCGGCCGCGTGCGCTTCTCCACTCATAAGGTGCGCCGGCAACGCTCGAGCGACGACAGTAATGCTGGGAGCTCATGAGGTCACGTGTCAATTTCGACAGGCAACCAACACATACTGGGCGATCAAGATCCTGAAGAAGGCCGAGATCATCCGCTTACAGCAGGTAGCGTCCTTTGCTCCAAAACGAGGCGTGACAGCGCGGTGCTCACACTCGTTCTATTCTGGTTAGGTGGAGCACATGCTGTCCGAAAAGTCGATCTTGCTGTGCTTGGACCACCCGTTCATCGTCAACCTCGCAGGGACATACCAGGACACCAAGTACCTGTACATGGTGCTCGAGTATGTCATCGGCGGCGAGTTCTTCACACACTTGCGCCGCGCTGGGCGGTTCGATAACAACGCTGCCAAGTTCTATGCAGCGCAGGTTGTATCCATCTTCGAGTATCTGCACGCACAGGACTTTATCTACCGAGACCTCAAACCTGAAAATCTGCTACTTGACTCGGAGGGCTATATCAAAATCACGGACTTTGGCTTCGCGAAGCGAGTGGCCTTCAAGACGTACACGCTGTGTGGCACTCCTGAGTACATCGCACCTGAGGTGCTGCTGAACAAGGGCCACGGCAAAGGCGTCGACTGGTGGACACTCGGTATTCTGTTGTATGAAATGCTGGCAGGTCAGCCTCCCTTCTGCGACGACGACCCGATGGGGATTTATCAGCAGATCCTGTCGGGCAAGCTCAACTTTCCCCGCTTCTTTGACCGAAATGCTAAGGGCTTGATCAAGCGGCTGCTGACAGCGGACCTGACGAAGCGCTACGGGTGCCTCAAGAACGGCGTCGAGGACATCAAGAAGCACAAGTTTTTCGCCGGTGTTAGTTGGGAGGACCTGCTTGCACGGAAGGGGGCAGCACCAATCCTTCCTCGTGTCGGCACGGCCAACGACACGAGCAACTTCGACCCGTACCCGGACTCGATGGAGGACGCCATTGTGCCAGTATACAACGGCCGTGACCCGTTTGCAGATTTCTAGATAGACGGATCAGAGAGAGAGAGAGAGATGAAGCAGCGAGGCGAAGGTCCTGTAACTTTACGAGGCGCGATGGGCGGTCCTCGCTCGCGGCCAGCCTGCCTGCGTGCCAGTCAGCCAGCCAGCCGACGGAAGCTCGTGACCGAGTCATAAGGGTGGTAATTGAACGAGGTGGTTTACTTTCATAGCATAATGGCTTACAGTCACGTCCGGGGCATGGAGCACTCATGCATACCCTTGGGACAATACGCACTTCACTACGAACAGAGCCAACACTGCCACCTTACAGCTTGGAGTTGGGGAAGAGCTGCTTGTCGCCCGGGAAGCGGTAGTAGGACGCCTTGTTCTTGAGTACGCGCAGGATGCGGCCTCCGTTGTCGGGCTCGCGCAGCGCGGCCTCGAACGCATCGGTGACGCACTCGACCGGCATGAGCCCGCCGAGCTGCTCAATGTACTCGGGGATGCCCTCGGCGGCGATGCGGCCCATGGCCGTGTCTGCGAAGCCCGGGCAGAGCGCGAATGCGCGCACGTTGTGTGTCTGCTTGGCCTCTAGCAGCGAGCGCGTGAGTCCGACGACACCGGCCTTGGAGGCGCCGTACTCTGGCGAGAATGGCGTGGGGTTGAGCCCCGCGAGGCTGGCGAGGTTGACGATGACGCCCTCGCGGCCGTTAAGCCACTTCTTCATGTAGAAGAGCGCGTACTGCGTGCCGCGCACGACGGCCGTGAGGTCGATGTCGACGACCTTCTCCCAGCTGGGCGACAGCTCGTCCTGGTAGAAGCTGGCGTCGCCGCCGATGCCGGCGTTGTTGACGAGCACGTTCACGGGCACGCCGAAGAACTTGGTGGCGAACTCGAACACGCGCGCGAAGCTGTCGGCGTCCGTCACGTCCTGGCGCGTCCAGCACACGCGCGCCGCGGCCGAGTGCGCGGCCGCCAGCGCCTTGCCCGTCGCCTCGAGCTGCCGCGCGTCCACGTCCGTGATGAGCACGCGGCCGCCGCCCGCCAGGATCTTGTCGGCGAACGCGCGCCCGAAGCCTGCGGCGCCGCCCGTCACGATGCCCACGACCTGGCTCAGCTCCATCCTGGTAGCGATGATCTCTCGGCTGGAAGAAGCTTGCGGAAATGAGCACCTCGAGGTCCACGACATGCGCGTACTGTACCAGGTGGGCGGCTACGATGACGTCAAACTCGGCCACTTCAAGTCGACGATTGAACCTGGGTTTAATGCTATTATTGAGGTAATTATATGGTGAAGGTCAAAAGATACCAATATCAGCTGATGAGGGAACTCATTTATCAAGGGTTGCACATAGAGAGAGGTAAACTGTTTAACTTGAGCTTCGACTCATGAGTCAAGGCCATGGAACGAAAGTCATGATGAAGCATTGGCATCGCGAGGCGAACCTACCAGGGGTTGAGCACGCGTACAGCTCCGAAGGGCATTCATTACAAAGCACGCTGCCAATTACTCGACCTGCTGGGCCATCGACCTACAGCTTGGAGTTGGGGAAGAGCTGCTTGTCGCCCGGGAAGCGGTAGTAGGCGGTCTTGGTGCGCATGATGCGCATGACGCGGCCGCAGTTCTCGGACTCGCGCAGGCCGGCGAGGAAGGCGTCGGTGACCGTGTCGATGGGCATGAGTCCGCCCATGGCGTCCGTGTACTTGGGGATCTCGTCGACGGCTGAGCGGCCCATGTTGGTGTCGGTGAAGCCCGGGCACATGGCGAAGGAGCGGATGTTGTGCGACTGCTTGAGCTCGAGCAGCGAGCGCGTGAAGCCGACGACGCCCGACTTGGCGGCGGCGTACTCTGGCGAGAAGGGCGTGGCGTTGAGGCCGGCCATGCTGGCGATGTTGACGATGACGCCCTCGCGGCCGTTGAGCGTCTTCTTCATCTGCACGATGGCGTACTGCGAGCCGCGGATGAGCGCCGTGAGGTCGATGTCGACGACCGACTCCCAGTTCTTGGAGAGCCCGTCGTAGAAGGACAGGTCGCCGGCGATGCCCGCGTTGTTGACCAGCAGGTTGATGGGCAGCGCGAAGAACTTGGTGGCGTAGTCCCACACGTGCGCGAAGCTCTCGCGCTCCGTCACGTCCTGCCGCATCCAGCACACGTTCTTGTTGCCGTACTTGGCCTCCAGCGCCTTGCCCGCCTGCTGCAGCTGGTGCACGTTCACGTCCGTGATCATGACCTTGCCGCCGCCCGCCAGGATCTTCTCCGCGAACCCGCGCCCGAAGCCCGTGGCGCCGCCCGTGATGATGCCCACGACCTGGCTCGGCTCCATGTTGCTGGCTGTGGCTGCTGCTGCTGCGAGGGCAAGGAGGACGTGTCGCGACCGGCGCAAGTCCCAAACTGAGCTAGCGATCGATACCTGCGATGCCAGGCGGTTAGGCAGGTTGCCTGTCGGCCCCGTTTCTTGACTAGCCGCGTCACCATCTCATTGCATCGGTTACTGCAGGCTTATTTGTTAAAGGAGTCAATATTGTATGTTTAATGAGAAATTACTAGATCATCTGTAGTAGTTTATATGATTAGAGAGGTGAATTGGATGCCGCTTGACACCTGGCAGACCTCTCCTCCCGCCCGCTCCTGTTGACGTGAACGAACGCCAGGCAACGTTCAACATGAAGAAGCGGAACTCGCTCGCCCGACGCAGTGCTAGCGTAGTCCCAGGCGCAAATCCGTGCGAGCAGCTCCAGTGCCAGCTCGGCAGCAAAGCCTGGCGCTTTCATATTGCACGCATAGAAGTCTACGTGCTCCATTCATTGTAGGCTCCATGACCCGGTTGAAGTGATTTGCTCTTAGATGGATAAGTACAGTTGACGAGCACGCTCGTATTTCGTGTATTACATGTGACGAGCGGCATATCTTTGCATCGTCGTCAATCGACTACTGTACCAAGGCGGGGTGAGGATGCTGGAGTGGGTGCTGGCGCTCGCGCTGGGACTGGCGGGCGCGCTGTTCGTGTACTGGCAGCAGGCGCAGGCGGCGCGCCGGAAGGAGGAGGAGGCGCGGGTCAAGGCGGAGCGCGAGGCGCAGGCGCGCGAGGCGCTGGCGGCCAAGAAGAACAAGCCCAAGGCGAAGAAGGTGGACGTCACGGCCGAGCTCAAGCGCAAGAAGCAACAGGAGGCCGAGGCGCTGGAGGGCGCGCGAGAGCACGCCAGCTTCCTGTTCGCGCTCAAGGGCCACAAGTTCGGCGTCACGGCGGCAGCCTACAGCCCCAACGGCCGCTTCCTGGCCACCGCCAGCTCCGACCGCACCATCCGCCTCCACCTGCGTGAGACGCTGGGCGACAAGAACGCGCGCGCGCACCAGATCAACATCGAGTACGACCACGTCACGGCTCTGAGCTTCAGCTCCGATGGCCGCACGCTGGTGAGGAACATGGGAACGGTGGAGCTGCTTGTCGGAACTCACATGGACATAATGGGCAGATCGCGGCGACCGAGGGAGGCATGGTCAAGTTGTACCGTACGTGGTGTAAAGTGCATTATGCCTGCTGCTTCTACGGTCCCAACTGTATCGTGATGCTTGTGGTGCTACAGAGAAGCTCAAGGTGAAACCCGAGCTCGTCGCCGAGTTTCCCGTTTCGCACAAGACGGACGTGCACACGGTCCTCATGAACGACATTGGCGAGGTGAGCTGAGCTGAGCTCGTGAATGGGGCTCAGCGCCTTGCACTATCTAACGCGTTGTCATACTTCAGTGGGCGACGATTGTCACGTGTGCTGGTGACTCCGACACGGACGTCAAGTTTTGGAACCTGCGTGGGGATCTGCTTCAGACCGTCAACACGAACCAGGTGACCAACTACCACTGCGTGGCGTCCAAGGACAATCGCTACATTGCAGTTGCCGCCTACACACCCGAGGTCAAGATTTTTGAGATCTCGCGCGAGAAGAACGGCACATTCAAGAAGGTCAACAAGATCATGACACTCCACGGGCACCGGGTACGTGGGACTGCACAGTCACAACTGTTTGTGCACTCATCATGCTGTATCATGTGTATCGCAGACTGGTGTTGTGGATTTGGCATTCAACGGTTCAGAGTCCAAGCCTGTGGACCGCATTGTGACGATCTCCAAGGACGCTTCGGTCCGCTTTTGGGACATCAACGGTAAGTTGTAGTATCCACCCGTATCTTTTGGCTCCCACGAGGAAGCTCACGTATGGCCTTGTTTCGCAGTCCGCTACACGCTTCAAGAAGACCCCAAGGTTGTATCGAACTTTTCAGCAAGCGAGCAGCGGGCGTTCCAGGGTGTTGACTACGCGCCAAACGGCAAGGTGAGAATCGGTCAGCTCGCTTCAGGATGTATCGATGCAGCGTGATCTCACAGCATTCACTTCCACATTTTCAACAGATGCTTGCGATGGTGCGTGAGAAGGACATCATCTTCATCTCGACGAGTGATTGTAAGGAGTTCTTCACGATCGAGAATGCTATGGAGGAGCCGATCAAGCGCGCATCCTTCTCCCCGGACGGCCTTGATATCCTTGTTGTCGGCGTTCGCAGCAAGCACGCCAAGGTGTTCAAGTGCCCTGCGTTGTAGTCAGCGTCGGACCCGACGTTGCCCCGACTAGAATTAATCGCTGTTCACAGCACTGCAGACTGAAGAATGGTTGTGCGTCTACTCATTCGTGTTTATAGCTTTGCTTTAGATCGTGCCGTGGGCCTTCAAGGAAAGGCCGCACGGAGGTGTACACTATTGTCCTCGCTGGTCGGGCTTCCATCCTACCTAATGCTTGGGAAGAATGTCGAGTAGCTTCCACTTGAGCATGCGGATGTTCTCTGACAGAATGTATTTGTCGGAGCGGCGCACTATGATGGCCATCCGCTCGTGTCGTGCGTGCACGTCGCTGTCGTCGAGCGCACCAGCCTCTTCTTGCTGGTCCCACTTCTTCATCAACTCGTCGTCGTCTTCGATCGACCCTGGGAACTGCTCCAGCATCTTCTCGAGTGTGTAAATGAGGCGCGTGAGAGTCGCTTGCTCGTTTTCGATGCTGACAACCTCGCCGTCGAGCGCGCGCTTGGCGAGTTGCTCGAACTCCTCCACGCTAGCGCACTCGATCTCCTGTATCCGGGCGGCCACGAGCAGCAGCTCGTTGACTTCGTCGGCCGTGAGCTCGAACGAGTTGGACTCGTGGTCGAGCCCGTTTTCGCGCAGCAGCGCTGCCTTTGCCTCAAAGTGCGTCGTCGTCGCGTCGTCCATGGGCATCCACATGTCGATCGCGTCGAACGGGTTGTTGGGCAGGACGAACCCGTACAGCGTGAGCAGCTTGTGGTTCGACAGCGGCCCGTAGTTGATGAACAGCTGCGATCCGGCATTCCAGTGCTGGTGGCTGACGAGCTTGAAGAGCCCCGAGTCGGGGTCGTAGAAGTGCGACATCTCTGCTTCTGGGTCGTGGTTGAGCATGTCGAAGACGGGCACCATGCTCTTGAGCGTCTGTTTCTTGCTGTCGGCACCGGCGTCGGCCGGGACGTCGCGCAGCGAGACGAATCGGCTCCAGATGGTGGAGAGCGCCCACTTGTAGTTGTCGAGCGAAAAGTACTCGTCGAAGAGGTCGAAGCTGATGCCCTCCGGTAGGTTCTCGAAGAGCTCGACGAGCACGGACTCGCGCAGGCTCGCGAAGTCGCTCTCGACCTTGTGCGCCATCTGCTGCGCGATGAAGAAAAGGTTGGAGCCCTCAAGCAAGGCGCGCTCGCGCTCCGAGAAGAAGAGCACGTTGTGGTAGGTACGCGGCAGCAGCTCGAGGTGCTTGGCCCAACGGCCGCGCTCGCGCGCGATGAAGCGCTCGTACAGCAGCGCGAGCGCCAGCTGCTCGTCCTCGCGCTCGGGCGCCGGCTGCGCGAAGAAGGGCACGGCCCGCAGCGCCGGCGTCTCGCGCAGCGCGCGCACCGTCAGCAGCGAGCCCAGCGGCACGCTGAAGACCTGCGCGTGCGGCGCGATGTCCTCGGCCACGAACACGCCGCGCTCGTCGCCGCCCTCGCCCTCGTACACGAAGTCGGTCGCCACCTGCACCTTGAGCGCCGCCGCCGCCCACTCGTTGTAGCCCACGAACGCCGCGCCCTCGTCACCTCCCGCGTCCTCCAAGTGCACCGCCATGTCCGCCTGCTTGACCTGCTGCAGCCCTGCGCGGCTCGAGGCGATTCTAGCAATGAGCGGAGCCATCGGGCGACCGGGCCGCGGCCAGCCGCCAGTGGAGAAGGAGAAGCGCGCGCAAATCATACGACGGTGGCCAGCCCATGTTGCCTGTCGAGCAGGCTTCTTCTTGCTCTTTCTCCGTCCACATTTTTTGGCTTTTCTGCTTCAAGCGGCGCCCGGGTGGACCACCCCAGCCTCCACAATGTAATACCCTGACCACCGTGACACGCAGATCCCCATACATTTCGAGATAGAAAAACCTCTGACGGTGCATACGCCCTGCCGCCACCACCGCCTCAACGGCAACTCCACCAAAAGCGCCGACATGACGGTGGCGCTGGCGTTCGAGAGCGACGACGGCTCGCGCGCCATCCAGACGCGCGTGCAGCCGCGGGCGGAGGACGGCGAGCGCGCGGAAGGCTGCGACGTGCGCGAGTTCTTCGCGGTGGCGCGCAGCGTGGCGCAGCTGCGCGCCGGCGGCTTCCGCAAGATCGCGCTGCAGTTCCCAGACTCGCTGCTGCCGGACGCCTCGCAGGTGCAGCAGGAGCTCAAGGTGCGGGCGACTCGCGGGCCTCCGGGCGCTGGTGGACCGCGCTAATGACGTGCGCGCGTCGTGCGCTCGCTGCTGGCACTGTAGGACGGGCTCGAGGGCCAGTACAACCTCATCTTCGTGCTCGGCGACACCTCCTACGGCAGCTGCTGCGTCGACGAGGTCGCCGCGCAGCACCTGTCCGCCGACTGCGTCGTGCACTACGGACGCACGTGCCTGAGGTGGATGGCCGTCTGCGAGTTACGCTGCCGCTCACTGGATTGACGGCTCTGACGCATCGTGATCACCGACGAACAGTGCGACGTCGGCGGTTCCGGTCATCTACGTGTTCGGTAACGCGCCGGTCGACGTGCGCGACTGCGCGGCCCAGCTCGGCTCGCAGCTCGCGTGCGTTCCGACCGACAAGACCGTTGTGCTGCTGTATGAGCCGCGGTTCCACCATGCGCGCGAGGCGATTCTGTCTGCGCTGCAGGAACAGCACGGCGAGCGACGACTGGTGCTCGCTGACATGGACACTTTCTTCGATCCGAAGCAGCCCCCAGCGGCAGCTAACGACAGTAAACATCGCATCGGCGGCCAGCGCGTGGTACTCCCAAGTGATGTCAAGCTGACCCCAGATGAGGTCGCTCTCTTCTACATTGGCGCCGAGTCGGCGCATCTTACGAGCATCTTGATGCGCTACAACTCGTTTGACTGCTATTCGTATGACCCAGACTTGCAGTCGACGAGGAAAGAAGGTTCCGCCGTCAACAAAGCCGTCATGAGGAGGTGCGTGAACATCAGATATTCCGCCGCTCTCATCTTCATCAAGGAAAGAACTTACAACCTTCTTGGGATGTTGTCAACGATCAGGTTTTTCCTGGTGCAGCAAGCCAAGGAAGCCCAAATATTTGGAATCTTGATGGGCACGCTCGGGGTTTCCCAGTACCTGGACGTGGTTCACAGCCTTCAGAAGCTCATCAAAGCGTACGATTGTTTTCATGTTCTGTAGTGGTTGCACACGCTCTAGACCATTTGCTTGGTTTGCATTTCGCAGGAGTGGACGCAAGTCTTATCTGTTCGTCGTGGGAAAGGTGAATGTTCCGAAGCTTGCAAATTACGCCGAGATCGACGCGTTTGTTCTAGTCGCGTGCCAGCAAAACTCGCTCATGGACAGCAAGGAGTTTTACAAGCCAATCGTCACGCCGTTCGAGCTGCAACTCGCGCTGTCAGAACGGGACGAGTGGACTGGCGAGCTCAAGACCGATTTCAGCGAGGTGTTACCGGCAATCACCCAGACTTCTCAAGAGCTCGAGGCGAGCGCTGGAGTTGTCGGCTCAGACGACACGAGCGACGCTCCCTTCTTTTCGTTGGTGTCTGGAACGTATCAAGCCAAGTCGGCATCACGGGCAGCAGCAAATGCGACTCTGGCACTGGAAGATGGCGATTCTGAGGCAGCGACAGCTCTACAAACCCGTAACGAGCATACAGAGCTGTCGACCTATCGCAGCGAGGCTGCCGAGTTTTTGGCGACTCGAGAATACCGTGGACTGGATCCACGACTGGGCGAGACGCCCGCGCACGTCGCCGTCATGGGCAGCGTGGGCATAGCGCGCGGATACGATCACGAGCACTAATCTAGGTGTTGACTCTCAAGGAGAGTTCATTACCGAGTTGTATGCAGCGAAATAGATATGCCTAGCTCACTATGGCCGCGTCTGGAGTCGGCGTGGGCACCGCCGACGCGCGATGAGCGTCGATCCTTAATAGTCGGATCGGCGCTTCTTCTGAACGAGCAGCAGCGTGTTAGCACGCACTCACGACCCACGCAACCCCTCGAGCCACGCGCCGGCCTCGACGGCGGCACGCCTGCCCAGGGCAAGCGGAGAGGCGGACACACCTGACTGACCTGGAGTTCGTCGCTCGCGAGCGGCTGCTTGCCCGTGAACTGCCGCGCTTCCCGCGGCGACTCGCGCGTCGCGGCGCTGGCGCTGGCGCCGTCTCCGCCGGCTCTTCGCTGCTCGGCCGCCTCCTTGCGCAGGTCCTTGACGACGCCCGCGAGCGCCTCAGGGTTGACGCCTTTCTGCAGCAGCGCCATGAGGATCGCCAGCGTCTCGCGGTCGAGGCCCGTGTTGAGCAGCCGCGAGAGCTCATAGACAGCTGGCAGGGGGCGCAAAATGGTCAGCAAGGCGAGCAGAAGGCAATAGGCGAGGAGAGGCCAGCGCCACGCACTCTCCATGACCTCCGCGCGGCTCGCAGCCACGCCCTCAGAAGCCGTCGAGCTCATGCCGGTCCAGTTCTGTAGTCTGAAGGGCAACCCAGCACTGTCAGGTAAGCCCTTTATCACATATATCCCTTTAAAATAGAAAACACGATATTCCTTATGGGAGGGAAGCAAGTTGAAGGGCAACTTCCAAGGGCAACCTGTGAAGATCGCCACTTGGC
>JAASGX010000232.1:0-32285 GCA_023334415.1 Phytopythium chamaehyphon | reverse complement strand
TGATTGTCGTCGCTGGAGTCATCGTAAGCCTCCGGAACCTTTTTGTTCAGGAGGTCAACGAGGCCTAACAACGCGGATTCTTTTCCTTTTGGCTGGAAGTTGAGAAGCGTATCGTCGTCGACATCGAGCTGTGCCCACGTCACGCCGTCGGGAAACAGGTGCTTGATAATTTCCCACACGGCCTCCGACGCCTCCTTGCTGATGATATAGGTCTTTTTCACCTCAGGAATGGAGGCGTCAAGCTCCACCTCAGGCTTCGAGGGGTCAGATTTCGCCTCATGTGGCGGATACTTTTGCAAAATCTTGACCGCCTTGGCATGCAGATCGTCCACGGACGACGTCAACTTCTTGTAGTTTATGCCTTTGTACGCGCCCAGAATTGTTCGGAAGAGCTCGTTCTCCAGCCCGCGGCGGTTGTCAACGTTGCGTTGAATCGCTGCCTCGTTCACATCGAGGTCCATCTTCATCAGTTTCTTTGAGTGGCGACCACGCCTCACGCTTCGAAGAACTTGCCACACGCCATCCGACAACGCAGACGCGAGCGTCAAGTGCTCACTATCGCCCGACGCCATCTCGAGAGTTTTCTCTTTCCCAGCAACTTTTTGTTTTTCTCTTTTTCGTCAATTTGGCTTGTGGCGATCGACTGGTTCAGGTGCCAGTAGGATATTTCTTCGTCTTTTCCCAAGTTGGTTGTTGGAGCATCAACCAGAAATCTGTCACGTTTGTCAACGATGTTACAAAATTTACTTGGGGAATCTTCTCAAACCGAGGATGACAGACAAAGTTGCGCTAAGATTCGGAATGCTGAGCATGACGTGGCCTTCCTAGTTACTTCGCTCGTTGTGAAGAAAGCTGAAAACAGCACAAGCAAGTGCGAATCACGCAACTTTGAGCAAAACCAAGGTAGCAATGACAGTATCGATCGACACATCTTGAGATGTAGAACCGCCCATCGTCGCTCATTGCTGATGTTGGAGACCGGAATCGCAGACATGAAAAATGTCGTCCAGCTGGGAATAGCTTTGCACTGGAATTATGAACAAGGAGGCACTGCCGTTAGACTTTTCGGAGGTGCTTGCGGCTGAAGCACTTACAAGCCCTGATAGCAGCGTTATTTGGTGCAGCTTCACTTAGCGGACGGAGCACAGTATTGCTACAACCATCAGGCACGGACGGTGGTGGGAAGCGATGATAGCTCACGAGGAATTCCGATCAACAATTGCAGAAATTGGTTTTGGAGGCTGATACATGTCTGCAACTTTCATACAGTACTGCCCAATAGATGAAGCTGTGTGTCTCGCACTGTACGTGTATGGATACTGTAGCAGCTGTCCGTCACCCGGCTCACGCCCTGTCATAGATTGGAAGAGGCGAACGAAAATTTATGCACCGCCGCACATGGACATCTCGTCTTTTCCGTTGAAAATCCAGCTACAGCATTTCGGTGCGGCTGGATTAGCGCCGTGTGACTTCCTATCTAACCCGGAAGGCGTCTTTGAAATACTTTTTCGTCAAGTGACCAAAGCCTGACAACCATCCGACGAAAAAATCCAGCTCATTGTGGGTCTCGTTGCTCGGTCTTGGTACAGTACTTGCTCGTAAAAGCTTACTGGCCAAACGGATCGTGAACAGTTCTTGCACCGCTGACGCACTTGGTGCTATAGAGAACAAATTTCGTCAACTGATCGTTTCGTCGCTACGAGTACTGAACTGCATCAACGTGGCCATGGTCATTAGTTCACCAAGTTTACCACGCCAAGTTTGGACGAGGGGATCGTTCTATTATGGCGATGACACTTCAGTCTTGATTTCCATCTCGATCAAATTCCCTGACCAACAAGTTGATTTCGAGACTCATGGAACCATCCCTTCCCGACCTGTATGATCTGCTGCTAGTTGAAGACCAAGACACTGGGATAGATACCAGTAGCAACGACAGAAGGCATGAGCGAGATCGTAAACGTCAAGCTCGCCACCGGGATAAGCGTCGAGACGAGTTGATTCAATTGCGCCTGGAGCACGAATCATTGACGGCACAACTCGCATTGCTTTTGCAAACAACAGACAGCGACCAGCAAATGCCGAGAGGAGGATGGCGTGGAGCTGCAATGCGGCAGCTGAGAAGACGAGCGAGATCCCACGCGCTCAACCGTGACCTTCGATCACAAGTCATACATATGCAATTAGCAGTACAGAAAATGGAGCGAACATGCCTCGACCTGGTCATGAACAAGCCAAGTCTGCTGATGCGACGACTGAAGGACCCGGTGCGGCCGGTGGAAGTGTTTCCGTGGGAAGTACAGCGAATGATCTCGCTGGCCAAGGAACTGGAAGTCATGTACGCTCAAGCGAGTGCAATGCTTACTGGATGCGAGAGGCCAACAACAGCGATGCAACCATGTACGTGGGAGGTTAATCGGCGGTGGGATGCCATCCAGGACCGAGAGTATGTCGAGGTGCTTCAATCAAGAGCTGTACCATTCCCGTTGGAAGAAGCTGTGGCAGCAGGTCAGAGAGCACTTTTGTCGATGTTGAAGAAGGAGTATCCGATCGCCACATCACAAGAGCTTGCTGGTGCTACTGCCGTCAAGGTGGTCGTCATTGAAACCAAGAACGGAAAGCCTGCCGAGCATTTGTCGCTCTGGGTCGGTCGCGTCTTCGTCGAGCTTGAACGGGCAGTGTTTTGCTGGAGGTCTGTTGGGCTGGACGATGCTCCTGACACCGCTGAGTTTCTCGAGCACGGCTGGGGTATCGCTCAGCCACTAGCAGATGAATCGACTGGATCAAATGGCACCAAGTTTGTGTTCTGCACTCACTACTCTATGACGACCGAGGTAGCAGCAAAGCACGGTCATCTATTCGAGATATTCGCTGACTGCATGACAGAGGAACCGGAAAAAGAAGCAGCTGAGTGGCTTGAGGCCATGGAGGATGCGGTCCTGGATGGCGTGGCGTCGCTCAGCGTCAACTGAATCGCTTGAGCTCAAGTGTCTGACGAATCCACCATCATAATCTGGTTATTGCATCGTGCTCACTCAGATCTATTCCTTGGTCCCGTTCAACTTAGCTGGAGCGTCACAAAGGCATCAACAAAGTCACCTCCGGTTTGTCGCGGGGCTATCAATGACAGGTAAACTTGCCACGCAATGACCAAACTGCTGCTCAGCGCTACTTCGACGATACCAACCGAATGTCATCCCTTCTACTTTTGCAAAGATGCCGGACCAAAAGGGTTTTTGTTAGAACTCATTACAACCTTCAAGCGTATTCTTGAGCAGAGCACGATGAGATGGTGTTGAACCTCATTTGAGTGCGAAGGACCCATGCTGGCTTTTCCATCGCAGAGTCAGGATGGAGAGACGCCGTAGCTCGTAACGATCCCCCGGCTGTCTGCATTATCACAGATCTACAAACTTTGGTCAGAAGTTACCGAGGTAATTGTTATGTGGGTAAACCTGTTGGAAAGAATTACTGCCGTGTGGATAGGATCCTTAATAAGTTGCGACGCTGATCTCGCGTAGAATGTCGAGCACGATACCATCGGCGTCTTGCAGAAGTGTGGTGACGTCGAGGTGTATGGGTGAATAATCACGTGACTGTCTCAATGGCTCAAACTTGAAACTTCTTCATTCGCGTTGAGGAGTTTAAAGGTGATGATTTAGGCAAAGGTTTTGTCTTGTCAAGGCGCAGTGCCTTCGTAGCCACATTCATATTACCGATCACATTCTAATGATCGCTGGCATGGATCTCGTCTTTCCCCTCGAAAATCCAGCAAGCATATGGACAAATGCCGAGCCAGGAGCTCTCTGTCCCTGACGAACGCCCGACACCGAAAATCCAGGAGGAGATTGTGGATCCCGGTGGCAGTCGGGGCAAATGGGTCATCCTTACGCATTTGATGGTTGAGACCAACAGTACTAGGCGTCGCGTTGCAATTAACCATCTCCAAAGAGCTGAGCCAGCACCACTACTGTAGTATGTTGGGAAGCATCAATGTCATTTCTGTAGGCGTACTCATCACTCTGAGGCTAACAGCAACGTTTAGTCTGTTCCAAGAAACTGGTTGATGTAGCCCCGATAGATCGAGATTAATCCTCACTACACATTTTCAGACGCAGCGCCACAATGAACTCTCAGTCAGAGTCGAACCTGGTTGTGCCACACGACGACCAATGGCTAGCGGAGCTTGATGCACTCTTGCTCATCGAGACTGTCGCTACCTCTGCTTCTTTTCAAGCTGTCGCGCAAGTCGCAATTTCGCCTACACTCGAAACAACTCCACGCAATAGCAGCGAAGATGGCGACGGAGAACCAGTGTTCGCGCCCCAGGTGCCCGACAGACGGAAAGAATACCGGCAGAAGAATCGACAGGAACTACTGGAACTACGTGGGCTTTCGACTGAACTACAGGCAAAACTGGACGAACTATGGCAGCGCCGGAAAACTCTGGAGACTACTTTGGGCAACTCAACGCAATTGGTAGCGGGATGGCGAGGCATCGCGTTACGACAGATGCAGCGACGACTGGCTTCGGAATCTGTGAATCGCGACCTGAGACGCCACATCCGTAGCCATCACGAAAATATGAGGAGCCTTACGAAGGCCTTGAGAGCGGAAATGGTAGTGATTCAATCCAAGCAGACGAAAAGCTTGACTGCCGAAGATTATAGCAAGCCTGTCATGCGACTCAACGAGAAGGACATGGGTGATATTTCAGTTCTTCTCCGAGACGTTAATGAAATGTGTGTTCAAGCATTGTCCAAGATTCAGCAAGCGCAGATGCCGCTCCTGGAAGAAACGAAGACCTACAACTCTAAATTGTCACAGGGAAGGGAAATAGATGGTGTGCAGAGTGCGATGTTTGCCGAGACGATGACCATTCCGTTTCCGGTCGAGGAGTCGATTCCAGCAATGGCCAAGGCATTCCCTCTTATAGTCAGGGATGAATGTGTTCCTGCCATTTCGCCTGTTTCCGAGGACGTGTCAACAGCGGCGGTCAAGTTTGTTTGGGGCCAATACGAAGTTCTTTCTGTCACCAAGTTTATTGGAGACTCTAAACAAGCAACTATAGCCTGGCGATCCATCATCCGAGAGCGAGGAAAGCTGTTCAGTGCTCCGATTGCAGAGCGTGGATGGGGATGTGCTGTAGCCACTGACGAATCTTCACCGTCGACACAGCTTCGTTTTCTGTCGCATTGGGAAGTTGAGTGCTCTCCGACACATGAGACCGAGGTGGAAGTGCCGAGTGTAAATCTGCTCGACAGATTTTCTGAAATGTATGTTGGATCATCGGAAAGTATTGCAGCCGAGCTCGTGAAGACCTTGGAGAACGAGATCTTCGACATGATGATCGAAGAAAAGCGACGTGTGACTGGATGACCAAAACGTAGACGTAGGCTATTCAATGTTGAGTGCATTTGGAGTACGAACACGAGACACTTGTACTATAGCTTTTCCGTTTTCATCACTGCGAATCGGTAGGATCATAGCTTTCGCTGCATTCGATATAGCGTTTGGATTTGGCGTTACGAGGGTTTCAAGACGTTTTGGACGTTGAACAGGACCCCTGAGGAGGGACCTGTCCTCGCAGAATCCAGCTGATTATTCTAGGTGTAGTAGAGTACAGTGCTAGTTGGTCGAGTCTCGAGAGGCTTTCGTGTTGTCTAGTCGTACTGTAGTCGTGCACATCCCGGACGATTGAAGTGGCTGTCCATTTTTCGGCTTTCGGTGACTGTTTGATGTTGAGGTCGGACCATGCGAGTAACATGTTGACAACAAATTGGTTGGGCAATGTGCAAATAGCGCCAGGTTTTTGTCTTCAGTAATCATGATGTCGGAGGAATGCGAATGAAAATGCATTTGCTGTGCGCACTGATGCGTTTAGACCAAAGCGTGGTAAACAAACTCGTCTTTACTTTACCTAGGAAAATCCAGGCCGGAACACGTTTTCCCTTGCAGACCGTGGATGAGAATTCAACTCTACCACGTCCACGATTTATGACTTCTCGTCTGCCGCATAAATTCTGTGGCGCTAATGACAAGTGCGTGACTCTCGAACAGTCGACAAGCTCCTCGAAAGTCGACAGTGATGTTCCATCACAACGAAATCACACGACCAAACGTTTTCTGTCAGCCCCAATCATGGTTGTCAACGTTCTCTGAGTCTGACGCTTCTTCAGACTCAGAAAATCCGGCCACTTTGATAGTGAGCCCATTTGCGGGTATTCGTCGACATGCAGCCACCACCACCACCGTCACCTTCTCAATGGCCAATTGACACCAAGTGGCTGGACGAGCTAGAAACGCTGCTGCCCGTCGAGACCGTTACACCCTCAGCTCCATTTGAAGCCACTGCTCAAATCCCAGCGCCAACTGTAGCTCCAGTTGCAGCACCTCAAGCTGTTGTTAGTAAAGATAGCGATAAGCAGCTTTCGTTGGTGCCCAAAGTCCGAGATAGGCGAAGAGTGCACAGCCAGAAGAAACGGGACGAGTTGCTGAGTCTCCGAGAGCTCTCAGCCGAGCTCGAAGCCCAGCTGAACGAGCTGTTGCGGCGTCGGAAGGCGCTGGCAACGAATGCAAACGGCTCGAAGCGGTTGATCGCGGGATGGCGAGGCGTTGCTCTACGACAGCTACAACGGCGGATTGATGCTGAAGCTCTGAATCGCGAACTGAGAATACACATCCGGAGTCGCCATGAGGCTTCAGTCAGCCTCTTGGAGGCACTGCGAGCGCAAATGGCGGCGATGCGGGCGATGAAAGCGGTCAATTTGGCCGATGAGGAGCAGAAGAAGCCGGTGATGCTGCTGAATGAGAAGGACGTGTGGGATATGTCGTTGTTAATGCAAGACATCGACGACATGTGCGCTCAAGCACCGGTTGAGATTCAGCGAGCAAACCTGCCGCAGCTGGAGGACGCCGAGATGTATAGCTCGAGGTACTCGAGGGACGTTAGTGAGGACGCTGGAGTGCGCACTGCCACGTTTGCGGAGAATATAGTGATGCCGATCCCGATCACTGAAGCTATCCCGGCACTGGACAAGGCCTTCCCGACGATGTTCACCAGCGAGTGTGTTCCAGCCATTTCGGAGATCACTGACGACGGCTCCGCTGTCGCTGTCAAGTTCGTCTGGGGGCAATTTGAGGTCCTCTCCATCTACAAGTCGACAGAAGATACCATGAACTCTGCCTTTGCATGGCGGTCGGTTATTCGAGACCGAGGACAAGCCTCGAACTCATCGTTTGCAGAGTACGGCTGGGGGAATATTGTACCTGCCGACGAGCTCGCGTCGTCGACGCGGATCCAGCTTCTCTCATTTTGGAGAGCAGATGAACGAAATGACGAATGCAAACCTGCTTTGCAGCCGCTGGACAGATACTCGCAGATGCTCGTGGAGTCTTCGGAAAGAGACGCAGGTGAGCTCTCGCAAACGCTGGAAAACTTGATCGTAGACGAAGCCGTCGAACGAAAGCAAAGCACAAACAAATCCGAGTGAACTGTCAAGCGTAGATGGCGAAGATGGATTATAACATGAAGTGAAGAGAAATTAAAAAGTCGATTCCAACAATCTCTTCCTGCAAGCAAACTCTTCTCGGCTCATGGAGCTCATCACCAACGAACGAGTCATCACAATTGTACACGCGAGGGCACCTTCACTCAGCAAAGTTGAAGCAGTCAGCTCTGAGTCTGAGCCACCGCCTCCGTTTCAGATTCAGAAAATCCACTTGACAACTGCTCTCTGACTCGCACACATGGTGAGGTGAGCCACTTCGTAATTTGCCACTTTTGACACGCGAAACCGTTGGTGACTTGGTGAACGATGGAGAATTTGCCTGAGCTGCCAGTGGACGACCAGTGGCTCAACGAGCTCGACGAGTTGCTTCCCATCGAGACCATCGCGTCGTCAGCTCCGTTTCAAGCCAATTTCCGGCCTCCAGCTCCCTCTAGAGCTCTAGAAGCACCTCCAAACTCAGCCAGCAGCCAAGACGGAGATGAAGAACTTGTACTCGAGTCCAAGATGCAAGATAGAAGGCAAGCTTACAGGCAAAAGAAGCGGCGGGAGCTGCTCGAGCTTCGAGGGCTTTCGGCTAACCTTCAAGCTCAATTGCACGAGCTGTTGCAGCGTCGGAAGGCTCTTGCAAGCACTGCAGGTGGCTCGAAACGATTGGTGGCGGGGTGGCGAGGCGTTGCTTTGCGACAAATGCAGCGACGGATGGCAGCTGAGGCTCTCAACCGTGAGCTGCGAACTCAAATCCGGAGCCGCCACGAGGCCTCAGTTAGCCTCATGGAACTCCTGAGAGCGCAGATGG
Organism: Phytopythium chamaehyphon; assembly: GCA_023334415.1. NCBI lineage: Eukaryota > Oomycota > Peronosporomycetes > Pythiales > Pythiaceae > Phytopythium > Phytopythium chamaehyphon. The sequence continues at coordinate 23,978 of JAASGX010000232.1, read as the reverse complement.
CGGCGGAGCGGTCCGCTCGAGCTGTCAAGCTGGTCTATGGGGAGCAGAGCAAGCCTGTGATGCAACTGAGCGAGAGAGATGTGTGGGATATGTCGCTGCTGCTGCGCGACATCGACGACATGTGTGCGACGGTTCTCCCCCAGATTCAAAATGCGGAGATGCCGCTGCTCAAGGACTCGAAGACGTATGACTCGCGGTTCTCACGGGACTTCGGTGAAGCAAACGGAGTTCACAGCGCAACGTTTGCCGAGACGATACTCTTGCCGTTCCCGGCGGCTGAGGCCATCCCAGCGATGGACACGGCGTTTCCCGAAATGTTTGGTGGCGAGTGTGTCCCAGCCATCTCGGATGTTACTGAGGACGGATCGACAACTGCTGTCAAGTTCTTGTGGAAGCGGTTTGAGATTCTCTTCGTCACCAAGGGTATCGAGGACAGCGAGCACTTAGATATCGCGTGGCGATCCATTATCCGAGAACGAGGGCAACCTTCGGGTCCAACAATTGAAGAGTACGGATGGGGGAGGGCAGTAGCCGCCGAATCTTCCTCTTCGTCAACTCAATTCCACTACCTCTCGCATTGGAGAGCCAAACAGCCACACTCGAGCGAAAATGCCCTGGTAGTGCCGAATGTTAACCCGCTCGACCTATACACGCAGCTGCATATTGCGTCTTCGGAGAGTGACATGCTCGAATTCGCGCAGACGATTGAGAACGTGATCATGGACGACATGGTCGCGCGCAAGCAAAGCGCTATCAATGTGTCCGAGTGATAGCGGCTGTGAGTGAATAGTTTAGTTGTCCAGTGAGTAACTTTGTTTCCAGATGAGTTAATCTACATTCGTGAAAGAGGAAAAAGAGGAATTCGATATCTCCATTGGCGGTCTGTGTACAATCCTCGACGATAGTTTCTCGAGCAAAGCTCGGGCTTGGTGCAACATCTTGCAGCCAAATCGATGGTACCGATTGCTTCTTGTGAGTTCGAAGCTAATCACGACAACATTTGGTGAAAGAATCTGCAAGCGAGAGGAAGTGGTGCTGCATGGTGGCCTTGCTCAGCGTCAACTGTGTCGCTTGAACTGACGTGTCACAGTGACTAATGCATCAACATTGATTCGTCACACATAAAATCCACACACGCAGAGCTCTACGCAGAAAATCCACACCGTGTGCCCAATGGATCTAATTTCCGTGGTCACTTTCTAATCGTCTGCACTACCATGAAGCCACAACCAGCACCAACTCCTTCTTGGCCGATAGACGACCATTGGCTGGATGAGTTTGACGCTCTGCTGCCCATCGCGACAAGCACAACCCCAACTCTTCTCCAAGATAATGGTCACGCTAGCCATCATCCACCAAAAGTAGTAGCACCTCCAACGATCGTCAAGGGCAGCGAAGTCGAATCCAGTCAGATATTGAAAACCGGTGATCGACGCCGAGCATACCGGATGAAGAAACGCCGAGAGTTGCTGGAATTACGCGGCGAATCTGCTGAGCTTATGGTGCAGCTGCAGGAGCTTCTGCAGCATCGGAAGGCGCTATCAACGGGGGAAAAGCGGATTTCAGGGTGGCGAGGTGTGGCACTACGCCAATTGCAGCGACGACTAGAAGCCGACACTTTAAACCGCGAGCTGAGGACATACATGCGTAGCAGCCATGAGGTTGCGGTCGGCCTCCTGGAGACTCTACGGCTCCAAATGGAGGCGACCAGATCCAAGCAGACAGTGGAGTTGACAAACGAACGACCACCCAAACCAGTTATGCAGCTCAGTGAGACAGACGTGTGGGATATGGCTCTGATGCTTTGTGACCTTGATGACATGTGTGCTCAAGTTCCAGCCAAGATCAAGCAAACCCGAATGCCTTTGATGGAGACTTCCGATGCATACAACTCTCGATGCACGCGGCATGTCAACAGAGAAGATGGAATATCAAGCACAACATTCGCAGAAATGCTGATAGTACCGTTCCCGGTTGCGGACGTAATTTCAGCAATGGACAAGGCCTTCCCCATTATGATTAGCGATGAGTGCGTTCCTATCATTTCGGAAATGGAGCAAGGCGGCGCTTTCGAAGTCGCCAAATTCGTGTGTGGTCAATTCGAGGTTCTCTCTGTTTCCAAGACGATTGAGGATTGCAGGCATGCCAACTCAGCGTGGCGGTCGGTCATTCGGGAACGAGGCAAAACATTCGGCCCAGTTATTGCAGAGTTTGGGTATGGACACGCTGAAGCTAACAGAGAATCCGCATCATCCACATGTATCCAATTCCTCTCACATTGGAAAGCTGAGCAACTGCATCCACTTGAACCAAGTGCGGCAGTGCCTTATGTAGATCTGCTCGACAGATTCACTCAAATGTACATCGGGACCTCGGAAAGGGACGCCGTTGAACTCGCCGAGGCTCTCGAAAACGTGATCATCGACGATATGGTAGTGCGCAAGGCATTGCCAGTGTGAGCAAATGAAATGAGTAAAGACATACTTTGGAGATCTCGAAAGACTTACTTGCAGCTATTTAGTCAACCTGACAATCAGTTGGAGGTTGTGCAGGAAGCGGGAGCTATCAACCGTGGAATCAACGCGTTAATTAAGGAAAATCTTGACACGTCATTCAATGGACATTCGATAAATAGTTATGGTCTTGAGGCTGCTTTGATGCATCGACTTCAGATCTACTCGAAGTGGCTCGTAGTTGGAGCAGCAAAGTAAATGGATCGTTAGCTGAGGTCTCGTGCATCAAGTTGAACAGCAATGCTGACTCAGCATACTCAGAAAATGGAGTCAGACCTCTGATACAGACCTCATTCCAGAATCAGACATTCATTGTCTAGCAAGCACTCAGCTGTCAATGGAGTCTGCGCCGCTGTCGCCCTCGCAGTGGCCACTGTGCGAGCAGTGGCTCCAAGATCTCGATTTCCTACTGCCCATCGACACCAGCAGCTCCTCAGCTTCATTTCAAGCCATCCCCCAGCCTCCAGCTCCCTCTAGCGCCCCCGCAAAGTCGCAAATCTCAACCACAAGCGAAGAAAGTGACACAATAGACCGACGGCGAAAATACCAGCAGAAAAGGCGAAGAGAGCTGCTGGAGCTTCGTGAAGACGCAGCAGAGCTGGAAGAGCAGCTTTGCAGCTTTTTCCGGCGTCGGAAGCCAATAATGACGACTGCAAACGGGGAAAAACGGTTGGTATCAGGGTGGCAAGGAATTGCGTTCCGGCAGCTGCAGCGGCGACTCAAGGCCGAAGCGCTCAATCGCGAGCTCAAAACTCACATCCGAAGCCGTCATGAGATAGCGTTGGGGCTCATTGAAACGCTGAGAGCGCAGATGAAGGCTGGGGCTTCGAGAACGTTGGGGCTGACGAGTGAGAAGCGATTCAAGCCAGTCATGGAGCTCAGCGAGCGCGACGTGTGGGATATGGCGCAGATGGTGCAAGACATCGACGACATGTGCGCTCAAACATCGTCGAGGATTGAACAGGCACAAATGCCACGGGTCGAGGATGAGAGCAAGACGTACAATTCGCGGTTCTTGAGGGACGTCGCTGGAATTGATGGCGAGCAAGTCGCTATGTTTGCAGTAACCCAAGTCATGCCATTCCATGTCGCCGACGCAATCCCGGCGAACGATCAAGCCTATCATATCATGATCAGCGACGAGTGTGTGCCCGTTATTTCAAAAGCTGACGATGGCTCCAGAGCAGTCAAGCTGATGTGGGGTCCGTTTGAGATTCTCTCGGTATCGAAGGAGATCAGAGACAGAGAAAGATCGGAAACTGGTTGGCGGTCGATAATCAGGGAGCGAGAGCAGGTGTGGGGGCCTACCATTAGGGGATACGGATGGAGTACCACTGAAGCCGCCAACGATTCTGCCTCAACGACGCGATTCCACTTTCTCTCGCATTGGAGAGCCGAGTATCATCAGTTGAACGAAGCACAGGCGGTGATAGTGCCACTTGCCGATCCATTCGAGCGATACTTAGAGATGCAAGTCGAGACTTCGGAGAGCGACGCCGACAATCACATGCAACTCATCGAGAACGTGATCGTCGACGAATTTGTCAAGCGGAAACAAGGCACTGTCAACGTGTGCTAGTAAAGTTCTCGAGCATGGTACTTTGATCAACAAAGAAAAAAAAAGCCCAATCGTTGTTGGTGTCGAAAATTATGAACTTCTTGCCAACCGTGAGAAGCTGGAACCTAACAGGTCAAATGTCAAGTCACACAAGATAATCGAGCGAGGCAACAAATACCAACGAACGAAACTTTCGTCAAGGAACCCGCCTTCACGAACACCTCGGATGAAAACCCTCGCTGATGGCCCAGACAAAGTCGGAGGAGGATCATCCAAAGACAAGAAACACAAGCCAACCACCATTTCAATTGCCAATTTTCTGACTCTGATACATTATCAGATTCAGAAATTCATCATTAATAGTGAGCCCATTCCTCACTTGCGTCACTAGCGTGCTTTCTCAGGAAACTATGGCGCACATGCTGCCGCCTTCGTCGCCTTCTGCGTGGCCACTGGACGCGCAGTGGCTGGACGAGCTCGACGTGCTGCTTCCCGGGGACTCCGCTAGCTTCCCAGCTCCATTTCAAGCCATTTCTGAGCCCCAAGCGCTCTCTACAGCCCAAGGAACGTCGCAACATTCCAACAGCAGCGAAGACGGAGAGGAATCGAATGTTATAGTGTCCAGACCGCCTGATAGGCGCCGAGAGTACAGGCAGAAGAAGAAAAAGGAGCTGCTGGAGCTGCGTGGGGCCTCGACCAAGCTCCAGGAGCAGCTCTTCGAGCTTTTACAGCGTCAGAAAGCTCTCACAAGAAGAGCAAATGGCTCTAAAGGATTGACGGCTGGCTGGCGAGGCGTGGCACTAAGGCAAATGCAGAGACGTCTGGCAGCTGAAAGCCTGAATCGAGAGCTTAAAATCCAGATCCGTGGTCGTCATGAGGCTGCCGTGGGGCTCATGGAGGCTCTGAGAGCTCAAATGGCGGCCGTGGGAGAGTCTAGAGCCGCCGAACTTTCGCGAGGACAGGTGGCCAAGCCGGTGATGCAGCTCAGTGAAAGGGACGTGTGGGATTTGTCGCTGCTGGTGAGAGAGATTGACGATCTGTGCTCTCAAGCGAGTTCAAGAGTCCAACAAGCAAAGATGCCGACGTTGGAGGATGCCAAGTCGTACAACTCGAGATACTCGCGGACAACAAACGAAACAAGTCGAGTTCACAGCGCTACGTTCGCGGAGATGATGGTCATGCCGTTTCCGGTTGCTGATGCGATTCCAGCGATGAACAAGGCCTTTCCTATTATGATCAGCAGCGAGTGCGTTCCGGTGATCAAAACCATTTTGGAGGACGAGTTGACCGTGGCAGTCAAATTCGTGTGGGGGGAATTTGAAATCCTCTCTGTCTCCAAATCGATCGAGGACAGCGAGCACTCCGAGATGGCGTGGCGTTCCATCATTCGGGAGCGAGGGAAGGCGTCGAGCGCTCCGATTGCAGAGTACGGTTGGGGTCTTGCTCAGGCCGCTGAAAAGTCGACTTCAGCGACAGAGTTCCAAATGTTCACGCTTTGGAGAGCTGAGCACCCGCGGGCGCATACGGCAGGCATGGTAGTGCCATATGCAGAATCTCTCGACAGGTTTGCAGGTATGCTCGTCGAATCCTCTGAGAATGATGCAGCCGAGCTCGCCCAAACCATGGAGAACCTGCTTATCGACGAGGTGGTGGCGCGGAAGCAAGAAATCATCAATGCTGTATGAATAATGAAATATCGATCCCAACAAGTCGAACTCACAGGCACTTGTTGTACTTTTCATATTGCCAAACATGGCAACTTTGCACAATGCAGAGTCTAGCGGCAGTTGCTTCACCACGTGCCTCGGCCGATTCCAATCAACTTCGTGGGATTCTGGGTGTGAACTCGCTCTTCCTCAACGCTCCAATTTGATCATGGGCGTGAAGGCCTCTGGCACCTTTAAGCTGACAAACGAAAAAAGAAGCCAGACTGGAATCAACGAATAGAGCTAGGATCTATAAATCACATGTTGATCGGACGCCGTCGCTGTAGCATCAGATTCTTCACGAATACTGTAATAACCTTGCATTCGAGGATGATATGACGGATTGTTGCCATATGCAGGTTGGGCTTCGGAAAACACGTAGTTGAACACCGCAAACAATCCGGATACATATCGATAGTGAACGAAATTGTTTGCTTCAATGCGAGCTCACTCAGTTGTGCGAAAGACAGTAAGCCAGGTGCCTCAGAACTTATGGTCGATCACTATGCCACGGATAGGATGGTGAGCCCACTCCTTTAGAGACACGCCGCACTTTTACTCAAACTGTCAACAATCCGTCGACTACGACATGCCACCTCCGCTCGCATCACCTTCCATCGGACCGCTAGACGACGACCAGTGGCTTGAAGAGCCCGACGCACTGCTCTTCATCGAGAAAGTTGCTGCATCCGCTCCAAGTATAGCTGCAGGTCAAGCAGTATCTCCAGCCAGCAGCTCGAGCTCGAACGAAGACGTTCACCCCTGCGAAGATGGAGATGAAGAACACAAGTTGATGTCCAAAATCCCTGATCGACGTCAAGCATACCGGATGAGAAAACGTTGTGAGGTGCAGGAACTTCGTGCCAAATCGGCAGAGCTGCAGACCCAGCTGAACGAGCTTCAGCAGCGCCAGAAGACCCAAGTAGGTCTTACAAGCGCTTCAAAGCGGTCGATCACAGGTTGGAGGGGAGTTGCAATGCGCCAGATGCAGCGACGACTGGCAGCCAAGGCATTCAACCGTGAGCTCAGAATGCACATCAGGCAGCAGCACCAGGCTGCAGTTAGTCTCATCGAGGAACTGAGAGCCCAGGCTGCGTTTGCGCGATCGTCTCGCATGGTGAAGCTGACCTGCGGGGAGCGAGCGATGCCATTCATGCAGCTTAGCGAGAAGGACGTGTGGGATATGTCGCTGCTGTTGCAAGACATCGACTCTGTGTGCGCTCAGGCTTCGTTCAAGGTACAGCGAGTCCACATTGAGCTCCTCGAAGCTGACGAAACCTGCACCTCGAAACACTCTCGCGATGTGTGCGAGGCAAGTGGAATGCAACGAGCGACCCAAGTAGGAACCACAGTCATACCATTCCCAGTGGCTGACACCATCTCAACATTTGACGAGGCCTTCCGAGTTATGATCAGCGACGAGTGCGTGCCAGTAATCTCCAACGTAACTCCCGATGGCTCCACCGTGGCCGCCAAGTTCCTGTGGGGGCCATTTGAAATCCTCTCCGTCTCCAAGACGATCAAAGACAAACAGCAGGCAACAACAGGCTGGCGGTCGATTATCAGGGAGAGAAGTAAGGCTTCGGGGCATTGCATTGAAGGACAAGGGTGGGAAGTTGCGGTTGCAGCCGACGAGGTTGCGTCAACGACACGCCTAAACTTTCTTTCACATTGGAAAGCTGTGCAACTGCAGCCGAACGAGGACGGGATCGTAGGACCGTACGCAGATCCACTCGATAGATACGCCCAGATGCAAGCCGGGGATTCAGGAACCGAAGAGGACGATATTGTTGAGATTGTTGAAAACCTGCTCATGGATGACATGGCTAAACGGAAGACCACTTCGATATGATCGAGTAAAGAACTGGTAATAAAGTGTGCAGATCCCAGTGAGCAGCTATGTGTCGGTGTGTAACGTGGTTATCAGATCAGTGCTTGCCCAACAGTGGGCCATCATGAGCATGGACGTGACCGTCGCCTCGCTTTGCATGGTTATCAGACTCCCATCAGCTCGTGGTCTCCGACATCTCGATTCGAATGCGTTCACTTTCTCTTTTCGTTGACATTGCTCAAGCGCTTGGTTAGCCATGCAAGTCTCACGAGTGCTTCAATTGGCAGCACTCGCTTTCAATCTTGTCAGCATGGTTTCGGCTGATGTTGAAACTTCACCACGAGTACATCCAGGTGTGCATCGAGCACTTCGAGCTCAGACAACGGTCAATCTCATCGTGACAATGCGCACCGGAACGGATAGCGTGCTCAACAACGCTGAAGAAGCTGATACAGCGGCAAGCGACTCGCGTGGGGATCAAATCGAGGCTTTGGTGAACTCGCTTGAGACATCTGCAAAGTCATCACAGCAGCAGGTGACATCACTCCTAGCCCAAGAAGCAGAGAGCTCTACCAGTTTGTTCTCTTTGAGCGAGTCCTTCTGGATCACCAACCAAGTCTACATCAAGGATGCAACTTCGGAGCTATTGATGAAACTCATCACACGCTCCGAGATCGCCGATATTCGTGAAGAGGCCATCTTTTCAATTGAAGAGCCCACAAGCGTTACGGTGCTTTCAGAAGAAGACATTCAGCTCGAGACCAACGGATCTGTGGCGGTAGGAGAATCCATTTCTGCAGCCTGGGGAGTCAACAAGATTGGCGCAGTCGATGTTTGGGCTAAGGGATACACGGGTGAAAACGTCGTGGTGGCGAATATTGACACGGGTGTTCGACAAACTCATGTTACTCTACGTGACAACTACCTTGGCGACTACGGATGGTTTGATCCAGTCGCCAACACAACAAGTCCGACTGATGGTGCGGGCCATGGCACTCATGTAATGGGCTTGATTGCAGGAACAAAAGGAATTGGTGTCGCTCCTGGTGCCAAGTGGATGGCATGCCGTGGATGTCAAGCCGCAGATACCTGCACAGAATCTGCTATGCTCGCATGTTCGCAGTTTGTGCTCTGTCCTACAGATACTGCAGGAAGCAGCGAGTCACGAAACTGCTCCAAGGCGCCGCACATCATCAACAACAGTTGGGGAACAACTCAAGGCGACACAACTTTCTCTGCTGTCATCCAAGCGTGGCGTAAGGCTGGTATCATTCCGTTCTTCGCGAACGGCAATATCGTCAAGAACGGATGTGGAACTGTTGTTGCTCCAGCCGATGACCCAGATGTGATCGCCGTTGGTGCTACCACCGGTTCGGATGTACTGTGGACGTACAGCGCGATGGGGCCGACGCCGACAGGGCTTTTGAAACCCGATGTTGTCGCTCCTGGAGCAGATGTGTACTCTGCATGGCGGACGAGAGACACGATCTACGCCATTGCGTCCGGAACCAGCATGGCAGCTCCCCATGCTGCTGGAGTGGCAGCTTTGTTGTTAGGAGCCAGCCCCAACATGACATTCAGCGATGTCCAATCGGCTCTGCGATCATCTGCTTCTCACGCAAGTCTTGTGAGCGCGAATCGAACCTGTGGCAATACTACCGACACAGAGTTTCCCAACAACGTATTCGGATATGGCCGAATTGATGCGCTAGCAGCACTTACGAGCATCGGACTGTAAACGCTTGTGATGAGTACGAAGTAACATGAATTTGAGTTTGTCGTTTCCAATTTTACTGGGATCGATCACACCAGCTGCAACCCTGCCACACTATCTAGGACAACGGTCTCGAAGGCTTCATTCCACTCGTGGCATTCTGTCAAACCCTCGTGACCCATTTGCTTGACAAAGTTATTAAAGTGCTCGCGGCCAAAGGTGGTCTCATCGCCTGGCGACGATACCCTGAAATATTGCGAGCAAACTCTGAACCTGGTACCGTGGATTGTAGATTGATCCGACACTGCGCGCACCAGGGCGCCGTTGCCAATTCCCCAACCTTTCTCTCCGTATTGAACATTTGGATCTTTTAGCAGTGTTGATATAGCGCGCCAGCGAAGAATCGCTTGATGCCCTTCGATTGAAGTGCGAGAAACGAGTATGCAGAGATACTGTTCTGGTCCTTCTGCCGGATCTTCAAGACTGTAGATGAACTTGACAGCGTCCGTGTGTCCGTGCTGCAGCGATGTGTGAATTATATCAGGAGTGCACTCCTTGCCGAGAACTGTTGCGAGAGCGTTGGGAATGCCAGGCACGACCGATCCGAAATTGAAAGGAATGACCCATTCTTCCCGGAGATTGCTGTACTCGCAAGAATGTTCATCGTCACTTTGCCAGTTCTGCTCGCTCTTGTAAGGCTCTTCCAGTGTGGTTGATAAATTCCAGTCGACTACTCCATTTGCACCCGAGCAGGAGGCTTGAACGTCGTCCATCAGGGCCTTGACTACGTGCATATCCTTCTCATTGAAAACCATTCGCGGTTTACTGGTGGGTGCAGGGAAAAAATTGCAAAGCGGCTCATTTGTTAACGTTTTGACGTGCTCCTGCCATGTTTGGAGAAGTTGCTGGGACGTGGACTCGTACTTCCGTAGCTGATTTCGCAGCTCGCGATTCAGCGTCTCCGCATCAATTCGCCGCTGGAGCTGGCGAAACGCAACACCTCTCCATCCAGTGATCGCAATCACGTTACCAAGTTGGTCTTTCCGCTCTGAATTCCGCTTTAAGAGCAGCTTGAGCTCGGCCTGCAGCGTGACGATCGCAGCACGAAGTTCCGCTGGCTCGTTCTTCCGCTTTGCCCTGTAGCCCTTCCTCCTCTTGGACACTGACAGCTTGGTCACTGCTTCATTATCGTCCGAGTTTCCTGCTGGAGGTTCGCAAAGCCACTCGAAAGGAGTCGGTGTGAGACCGTCGCAGTCAATGTGATCCAGCCACATTAGCTCGGCGTCAAATGGCACTGCCGATGTGCCTTGTGCTGTTGAAAGCGTGAGCTGGTCCGCCATCTGAAACTGAGATAACCACGAGAGATGGATGAAAGAGGAGGCACAATTGAGACTGAGCAGCTCTAACTCGTCCAAAGGAATGCACTTGAACGACAGATCGTGTCATTTGTGCGTGAGCCGACTGGATTTTCGCGTCACATGGTGGTACTAGGAACAGCTCATCCCATTGAACCTGATGGAACGAACGGCCAGGTGTTGGTGCACGACCTGCGCTTCCTGACACGCTGATCGGTGCAGTAATCTGGCTCCTGTCTCACCTTGATACTCTCTCTCTCTCTCTCTCTCAAGCCTTGCAGTGGGCCCACGAGTCTTCAAAAGCCCACCATGGACATCGACCTCTCGTCCCTCTCGATCCCTGGCTCACCAGAGGAACTGATGTTCTCATCGGTGCCACTTGATCTGCAGTGGCTGACCGGAGCTGACTTGTCTTGGTCCGGCGTGGGAATTAATGATGAAGGTATCAACCTCTCATCCCCAAGCAGTCTCGAGTCCATCAACTCCAGTGCTTCTGAAGCACATGAAGGCCCGGTAGACAAAGCTGACAGGGCGATGGTCCTGGCAGCTCGATGTCGAAAGCGGTACCGAGAGCGGAAGAAGAACGAGGTCTCGGAGCTCCTCGCCATGCAAGCAGACCTCGAGACCAAGCTAAAAGCGCTAAAGAAGCGGAACGTCTTGCGAAAGTCGCAGTTCCAGCGTCTTGGCTCCAGAAAGGCCGACAGGAATCGATGGGAGGGCGTCGCGTTTCGACAGCTCCAGAGGAGAATGGAGGCTGACGCTCTCAACCGCGAGCTTCGAGTCTACGTCCAGCATTGCCAGCGATCTGCAAACGAGCTCCTCCAAGCTTGGCAGAGCCATTTGACTTCTCTACGAGCTCGGTATCTCGATGATCCCGATCCAGCCGAGTCCAAGGATGTGACAACATTCAGTGGTCGGGATATGCACGTTGTTGCGTCTCTCCTGGATGAGATTGAGGCCTCGTACACGCAGGTCGAGGACGTTCTTGGTCGCTTAAAGCTAGAGCCGAACGCGATGGACCACTACAAGTCGAGGCAGACTTGGCATCAGGATTCGCAGCAAGACTCTGAATATCTCGAGCTGGTCGAGCAGTGGGTCGTCCCGTTTGGCCTTCAGGAGGCAGTTCAGGCAACAGTGAACGTCACGCCGCTGCTCCTTGGTGAGGACTCCGTGCCAGCGATTCTCCATCTGCCATCAGCTCAGGCATCCAGCGTCGTCAAGTTCGTCGACGTCTTCGAAGACGAAGACAGGAACTTATCCAAGTACGAATGCATCCAAGTTGTGAAAGTGTACAAGGAGGCAGATCGATCGCTGTTCCGCTGGCGAACCGTGTACGATGAGCGAAGCCCGGCTGGGTCAACCGGAGCTCAGTACCACGAGCACGGGTGGGGCATTGCCACTCCGACACCAACACTTCCATCAGGCACCAGGTTTTCATTCCACACGCACTTCAAGCAAGCACAGGCAAGTCCGTGGCTAGTTCATCAAGACAAGAAAAGGTTTAAGAGGTACGCCGAGACGATGCTGCAGACTTCCAGCGAGGACGTGGCGGATTGATTCGAAGCCGTCGAGAAGGTCATCATGGACGGCCTCACAAGTCTCCGGCTGAACTAATAGGGAGAAGCAGGAGGCTAGGAAAACCAGGAGCAAGTGGATATTGGAGACCATGCGGTGGTGTGTCGCCAATGGCAAGATCCAGGGGTCTATCGAAGATAATGGCCGACTTGACAAGAATCAAGATTGCCTGGATCTTGGAGGGGACTAACGAGACTAATGCCGAGTCAGATGACAAGGAGATGAGAGTTTCGCTAGCCGCTCGCACGCATTGCCGCGTGGATGCCCCCGCATGACAGAGCAGACGAGGACGGGACCACAGGCACCGCACCGTAAGCTGAGATTACGAGCGGCCGATGATTTTCTGCACTCCCACGCACAGCAACGGGGCCGTCCTTCACAGACGTCAGTGCTGATGGCAAAGCACTCGCTCGTGTCGCAGCTCGAGCTCGACTCCATGCAGCTGAGCTTGGAAATGCTTTCACTGTCAATGCATCGATAGCGATGGCTGAGGGCTCGTGGATCTTTCGGAGAGGTATGATAGCCTGTAGGTTAAACAGCTCCCGTAATAATGCTGACGACGCCTTTGAACTTTCGCTTCTCGGAGACTTTGTCGCTTGTATCGTTGCATGTGTACGAATGCCAAGCGAGTACTGTACAATCATGAGAGCTAGCCCAACGTGCCAATGTTTGTCGTTGCAACCAAAGAATTCACATGAGCACACTTTCCGTGATGGCTGCGGTGCTGCAGTCGCTTGTGTTTACATGGTGACAAGCCGAGCGAGTTGACCAGAGTTCACTTTTGTTAATGATCTCAACAGCAACAAGCACGACTCGAGTGGCAAAGGGAAAGAGTTGCCAACAACAGACAACAAACCGACGGCATCGGCGGTAAAGTCCCGAGCAGACCAAAGGCAAGTTGACCGCCAAGGCACACTCTTTCATGGCGAGCGTCCTGCCTCTTGGCTTGAATCTCTGGTCGAGTCGGATATCGACTCCGGTGTCTCAGCACGTCGCAGCCGGCTGTGCTTCGAGGTCTCTCCGGGTCTCCGCATGGCTCGAGTCGAGTCACGAGCCATTACATTACATTCCGACATGTCAGAGCTGCCTCCGAACGACTCACCGGGCTTTCTTCCAGTCGATGAAGAATCTGAGCTTCCCCCGTCCATGGACTTGCAGTGGCCGCATGCACTCGACATGCTCTGGAACTCAACGCTGCACGAAAGCTCGACGCTGCATGAAGACGAAGTAGAGTCCGACGGAGATTTTGGATCCTCGTCAAGGCTCTCGACGCCTATCGACGACGCCAGCAGCACAACTTCGAGCCCGAGATTTGGACGACATGGAGCAGCAACTCGAAGCGACTTTGGCAATGTTGAAAGAGCAGCAGCTGCCCGAAGACGCAAGCAGTACCGAGAGAGGAAGAAGTGCGAGCTCGTCGAGCTTCGAGGAAAGTGTGCGACGCTCACGGCCAAGCTCGAGGTGCTGCTGACGAGAAACAACGCTCGCAAGAAGCAGTACAAGCGTCTGGGCAACAAACCAACCAACAACAATGGAGGCTGGGAAGCTGTCGCCTTTCGCCAGCTCCAGCGTCGAATGGCAGCCGAGGCATTGAACCGAGACCTACGAGCTCATCTTCGGCTGCATCACGACATGGCGGACCAGTATGGCCGCTCCTGGAAGCGTCAGACCAACTTTCTTGACCGCCAACGCCCTGATACCATCGTGCTGAGCAAACCTCAGAAGGAGATGATCACGTTCGACGAGCACGACATGCGACTCATTGCGTCGCTGATCCAGGACTCTCGAGGCCACGCAGACACGATTCTCGCCAACTGCGAAGTCGTGTCGACTTCAAGGGAGCTCTACTCGTACGAACAAAACTGGAGGCGTGATTGTCACCAAGGGCGTGAGTTCCTCGAGTTTGTGGAGAAATGGGCGGTCCCGTTTGGTCTTGCTGTCGCGGTGCCAGCTTTGCAGAGGACCCTCCCACACATGCTTGCCAAAGAATGCGACCCAGCGGTTTTTCAGATCCCAGGCACCGAGTTCGCCACTGCCATCAAGTACATCTACACTTGCGAGGCAGAGAATGGCCGAACCGAGAGGTATCACAACATTTTGGTCCTTCAAGTGTTCATGGAGAGCCATCGGGCTACGCTGTGCTGGCGGACAGTGTCCGAGCAGAACGGCTTCAGAGCACTTTCAGGCTCGCAATATGACGAGCATGGATGGGGAGTGGCGCAGCAACTTCCTGGCGAGCCAGAGACCGCAGGGACAAAGTTCACTTTCTGCACTCACCTCAGCTCACGACGCCCTCCATCGAACGAAAGTGGCCGCGAGCACTTTGAGAAGTACGCGAGGAAGTTTGCCAAGACGATGGTGAAGACTTCTGATGAAGAGTCTGTGGAATGGCACGACACGCTCGAGAATGTGGCAATGGACGGACTCATTGCAATGCGGACGGGGTCTATCGCGCTTTAGGATCAGAGATAGCCTTAGTGAATGACTGTAGTGGCGTGTGAAAAGTAGCTAATCTATGTGTTTCTTCCTACACTATCACGCTACGCTCAACTTACGCAAGTGAACTCGAAATGCTGCGTGCCGATCCATCACTGCGTTCTCAATAGCTTCGTAGCAGTCGACGGTATCCTTCTCGGACGGCTCGAGCATTGTACGAGCATATTTGCCGAAATGATCCTCGCTCGAAGACTCGGAGCACAAAGGCGAGGGGCGAAACATGTTCACATTCGCACAAAGCGTGAAATTGGTACCAACAAGCGACGGTCGGATATCTCCTTGATCTGGTGTCTGAGCCAATACTCCCCAGCCGTGCTCATTGAATTGGATAGGTGGCGCTCCAACGGTACCAACTTCTTCCGAAACCGAGCGCCAGCAGATTACCACCCTATCTGCCTCGACAAATCCCCGCGACACGAATATGCTCCGATACGCCACTTTCTCTCCATCAGCGTCTTCGCAGCTGTAGGTGAACTTGAGTGCATCACCTTGGTTTACTCCGGGAACTTGGAAAAAGGCAGGCGTCGATCCCTTTGCCAACAACACCGGCAGTGCATTCCGCATAGCTGGAACGGCGTCGTGCAAAGCAAATGGGACTTCCCACTGCTCGATAAACTCGAGGTATCGGGATCCATGCTGAGGATCATCATGCCAAATGTGTTCCCAGCAGTACGGCTGACGCGCATTAGAAGGTGGCTTGTATGCAGAGAGAATGTCATCTGCTCGAATGTACGCAGCCTGAATATCCTCAAGCATTGCAGCAATGATAGCCATGTCGCGAGTGTCGAATGCAAGTTGAGGTGGTGTAGTAAAAAGCTCTGAGGGTACTCGGTTCCTGAACGCTTGCAGTTGGTCTCTCCAAGACTGAGCAAGAACTTGGGCAGCACCTTTACACTGACGAATTTGGAATCGCAGATCGCGGTTGAGCGTCTCGGCCTCGATTCGTCTCTGAAGCTGCCGAAATGCCACACCTCTCCAGCCTTTGGATGCAATGCCCTCGCTACCGAGCAGCTTGTGTCTCTTCTTGGATGCCTCATTCCGTCGCGCCAATACACCGAGTCGATGTGTGAGCTCTACGACCATCGCACGTGACTCTAGCAACTCGTTTCGCTTCTTGACTCTGTACTCCTTCCTTCGCTTTGCAGCTAAGCTATCTGCCCGTGATTGATCGTTCCTGTCAGCTGCTGTGCATTGGTTTGCTGTAGCCGTGCTATCGCTCGAGCTGTCAGCATGATCCGGCGAGTCAGGAGAATCCGCAAGCTCATAATCAGGAATGTCCATTGAGTCGCCAAAGTCCGTCAGCGACAATCTGAAGTCGAGCTGAGAGTAGAAGCCAGACGAGTGCATTCCTGTCGATCCAGAGGCCATGTGAATAGAGCTCTCGCCGTCACTTGGTGAGCTCTCGAGTTCCATGAAAATCGAGGTGGTCTCAGAAAGCAAATGAGACTCAGCTCATGCGGTGACTGTGTCTTCATGATGATTAGCACGCAACGCTCCCGTCCCATGATCATCGTGTCTCACACATGAAGGGCAGAGGAGCGGACAGCGAGGATTCAGTGCGAGCAAGGATTGTGAGGATGGTGTGGGCAACAATCACCATATGATTGTCGCCTGCCCGCCACAGGTGTTTACCACCGAACAGCAAAAGAGGTATCCTCGTACGTCTCGCTCTCGATACCGTGCCCGTAGCTAGAAAACTGCATGCCAGCAACGTCAACGCCACAATAAACTTTTTGGCTCAGCAACAAGTTTAAGGCAAGTCGTGTTTTCGCCACGGCCACCATCCCAAAGTGTCAATGATGATAGATGAACGTGCATCACCTCGAAGTGTTTGAGTCTCAAACACGATGACATTGGTTTTCAGCTTTGATGCACGAACTCACTACATGCTGTCTACTTCAAAAGTCTCGAAGCAGCAGCTCCTTGACCACCTTAGACGACGGCCGACTTGACTTTGGCGTCGGCCTTGGTGACTCCCTTGGCGCTTTTAAGCCAGCACGTGCCGCCGTTCTGGTTAGTCCACGAAAAAGCCTTGCAGCCCGAGTGAGCCATGCAGATGGAGCAGCAGCCGTACGCGTCCGAGCTCGACGAAGAGCCAAAGTCGTTTCCAATGTAATCTACTCCCAGCTCAAGAGCACAACTAGGAGCAGGAGGGTTGGCCAAGACCTGGGCCGACGTCACACCAGTCTTCTTGACAGCTTCGCCCTTGAGGTTCTTAAGCCAGCAAGTGCCGCCGTTCACGTTGTTCCACGAGAAAGCTCGGCAGCCATTCCACTTCTCACATTTGCTGCAGCATTCGCCTGGGCTGCTGGCCGAAGTGCTGCCAATGTCGTTGCCCACGTAGTCGAAGTCGTACTCAAGACCACAAGTCGGGCCTTCGGCGTACGGCTCGGCTGATTGAGCCTGCGAGCTGACAGCCATACGCCCCTTCTTGCTCTTGAACCAACAGGTGCCGCCGTTGTGCGTCGTGAAGGTGAAAGCTCGACAGCCAGGGAAAAACTGGCAAGCGCTGCAGCACTCGAGAGGCTTGAGAGCTGATGCTGAGCCGATGTCGTTGCCCACGTAATCGATGCCCTCGTCAAGAAGGCACCTCGTAGATGTTGATGAGACTGTCCCAGACCTGGCACCGGCATTGGTCGTGGTGGTCTCACGAGTTGTCTTGAGATAACAAGTACCGGAGTCGTGGTTAGTCCACGTGAACGCCCGACAACCCAAGTTGACTTCGCAGAGCTGGCAGCAGCCCTCAGCGGTGCTAGACCCGGCACTGAAGATGTCGTTGCCCACGAAGTCAATGCCCTCTTCAAGACTGCATGTCGTTGAATCCGACATGACGGTCGAAGACTTGGCTCCGTCCTTGGTCACCACCGTGCCTCGGCCGCTCTTGAGCCAGCAAGTTCCACCGTCATGATCGGTCCACGTGAGCGCTCGGCAGCCGGAGCGAGCAGAGCAGAGCGAGCAGCAGCCATCGGCGCTGTTCGATGCCACGTTGGCAATGTCGTTGCCAACATAGTCAAAGCCGCTCTCGAAGAAGCAAGACGCATCGGCGAGGCTGCTATTGGCAGCAGGCATCGCCATGACAGCCAGCGCCGAAAGTTGGGCGAAAATCACAACGCAGGTGGTAAGTGTGATGGTTTGCATGACTGACACAGTCGCGAACAGGTTAAGCAGGTGCGGAAGGTAGTCGGCGGGCAGACTTGTTGGTTTGGTGAAGATTGGAATATGAATATGAGCCCGACCAACAAGGTGAGGACTCGGAGGAATCTATGGATTTCAGCCGCTGACAACAACATCGATACGCGCATCTACAGTAGTCATGTACTAAACCTGCAGCTCACTGGTGGTAATCTTCAAGGATTATTGTTTTGATCGTGGGTGCATATTGCTGTTTGTCGACGGATGTGAAGATTAGCATCGCCTGTCTCGCTTTTCGTTGATCTTCGAGCTATTTAGTTTGAGGAAAGCTCGTTTCCCGTTATTGCTTATTGCTGAGCGTCGGAGTACGGAGTAAGGATGCATTGCGAAAGTAATTTTCTACAGCTACTGTACAGCAGTAGCCACAACAACACTACCACCACCACCACCACCAAAACATCTATTTCCAAAATGGTCGAATGAGCATGCATCATAATGGCTATGATGTGCATCGGTGCCGTCTTGCTGCGCGGTGACGCGCTTGCATGTGTGCATCTGCCATTGAATCAACACTGGGAGTTGCTCCTATCGATTCCAGTACGAGCATATCTTCCAGAATCTGGTGGTTTGTCGGGATCGTGTCAGCCATCCACTTGAAAACGAATTCCATGAGCGCGAACGCCATCGAGTCACGCGGGAGTGATCGCGTCGGAATACTTGGCGTAATGATGTAGCAAGTTCGGAGTTTCGCGAATCCATCGGGCGCAAGTGGAGGCCTCTCGACCAGAAAGTAGCCATTCTCCTGGTATTCCGCCCCAGAGATCTCGCGACCCATGAACTCAACGACATCCAGCTTCGTCTGCCACACAATGGAGACGCGCCCATTTTCATGGAACACACGCTTTACCTGTGTAGCAAAAACCACTGCTGTCTGATCGCCAATTTGGAGCTTAGTGCCAAATATCTCTATGATCGTGTCTTCCAAAGATTCATAATACTGCAGCAGCAAGACAGTACATTAGTTGAAATTAGCCTGACCTGGAATCTGACGACTTACTACCATACCTGTGAGAAAATATTGGTGTCATTTGGCCGCACCGTGTACGAGAAACGTTCCCACGCCGCGTCGCCAACAGCTCGTACATCATACGGGTAGAGTTTGTGGCCGAAGAGCTGAAAGTACAAATGACCTTCGGCATCCTTGGCGACCCCACCATTTCGTAACTGAGTATTCGTATTTCCGCTACTCTCCTCCAAGTCGTCTCGGAAGACTCGGTCGATGGACTGATAACGCTCGTTAACTTGGTCAAGCATATCTTGAAACACGCTGGAGTCGAAGTTCAACGTTGCGTGAACCAGTGACGGTGGCATGACGCTATGCCGACTGGCAACGGCGATCCCCTGTAAACCACGTTATTTTCAATATCCACCGCACATTTGATTCAGTGAAGATATCTTGCTGTACCTTGCTTGAAGCTTTGGAAAAAAACTGCTGCAGCTTGGCGACTATTTTCTCCTGGATTTCAATCTTTTCCTGCAGCCGTTTGCCCTCATTCTCAGCCAAAGCCTGCTGCTCAATCTGCCTCACAGCGAGCTCCTTCCACACCTGCTCCTCACGCTTCTTGGCGCCACCACCAGATTTATTTCCATTGCTACTGCCCGAAACCTCGACAACCGCAGATCGAAGTGTCGATTGAACTTTCTCCAGCTCTTCAACCTGAGCCCGCAGCGATAAAATCTCATTCCGTTGCTTCTCGCGCGCTTGATTCGGGTTGTAGCCGGCTGGACGTCTGCCTTTGGGCTGTTTTACGGGCTTTTGCCTTGTTGATCTGCTCGATTTGGCATTTTTCACTGTTTTTGGCCCCTTTTGAACTCTTCGGAGCATCTTCGAGGCCTCTGAAAGTCGAGAAAGCTGCGCTGGGGACGCCACAGCGACCTGAAGACTGTCGCGCTCAACATTTTGGAGCTCGTGGGGCACGAACGCAGCAGCACAGGCGTCTACGAGCGCCAGCACCTCAGCAAAGGCGCTGTCCTCTATCGTCATGAGGAGCTTTTCAGAAAGTTTGACACGGTTGACAGTGGGTCCGGTTTGATTCACGACGCTGACCAGACGTAGCTTGGATTTACTATGCTTAAATTGTGTTTGTCCCACTTTGAATAGGACAATATTGTGCTAGTGGATTGATGCTGCGTGAGCCAAGAATGACACGAAAACCCAAAGCTTGACGCAATGGGGAATGCACCTGCAACCTCACAGCTATATCTTTTTGTTCGGGCAAACATGACCATCTCTCTTAATAGAAGTCGTGGTATCAACAACAAACATCGTCACCTTTCTCTAGTTGACTACTTTTGATACGTCGAAGTGGTAGTTTTATGCTGAAGAATTCATGTTCATCTTGAGACCTACATAGGTGCTCATGAGATACATGCATGCTACTGGACTAGTTGAGAGGATGCTGGTGGAAACATTGACACCGGTACAGTATTTTGATACCAGCGCATCGAGTTCATGACGTGATGGCATTCCCCTTTTTTTGTCCGAATGCCATCTGAAAATCCAGCCTCGCTTGTTTACACCCTCAGTCGCGACCTGGCTCACGGTGGCGGTAAGCAACGGCAAGCAATTAACTCCGCGAGCATTCTTGATCTCATTTACTCAATTTCCCGCATCGGCACCTCTCGAGAATGAGTTTCGGTGTTCTCCCTTACCATCTAGATCTGATGGCCGAAGTTGAAGCTTTTTTGATCGCGGACTCTTTCGTGGACGCAGTTGTGGTGTCTCCGCCTCCAGTTGAACTCCTCGATGACCACATTTCTTGGGCGGACTTCAGGCTGAGCAGCTCAAGTCCCAGCAAGCACACAGTGAACAATGTCACGGACCTCAGTACTTCGCAGAAACGAAAGATTTACCGAGCGCGGAAAAAGAACGAACGCGGAGAGCTTCGTGCCACGATCTCGGCTCTCGAATCCCAGCTCGCAACTCTGAAGCGCAGGGCCAATAATCGGAGCAACCGGCTCACTCAAGTAACCAAGACCTATGGATGGCGAGGCGTTGCATTCCGGCAATTCAATCGACGTGTTGAAGCGGAGACACTCAATCGTGAGCTTCGTGTTAGTCTTCGTCAGTGTCGAGGCGTGTCAAATCAGCTGATCAAATCCTGGAAGCAGACGCTTGCGCCTTTAAAGGAGCAGTTACCAGATGGCATTTTGCACAAAAACCATGGAAAGAAGGTGATGAAATTCACCGAAGCGGATATGAGTGTCGTTGCAAGACACGCAGAGGAGATCGCTGGTACATATTCTAGCGCGGACGCTATCTTCGCACACTGGAGCTCTTCCGGCAACCAATATCGACGCGAACAGTGCTGGAAGTTCACTGCTGAGAATAAACGAGAGTGCCTCGAGTTTTTGGAGGGGTGGGCAGCCCCATTCTCATTCGATACCAGTGTTGCTGCGTTGCAGCAAGCGGTTGTGCTACAGCTGAGTGCAGATTGTATTCCGGCAATTCTTCGAGTACCATCGAAACAGGGAGATATGTACGCCGTCAAGCACGCGTACAGCCTTCAAAGCGAGGATGGCAGTGAAATTTGGCATGAAGGCGTATTCGTCGGCAAAATCTTCATGGAAACAGATCGCGCAGTGCTTTCGTGGCGTGATGAAATCGAAGGCGGGAGCTTTCGGTTTTTCGAACAGGGCTATGGAATCGCAAAGCCCACCACGAACACCACGACCGAGCTGGCAAGAACCGCATTCATGCTATGCACCAGGTACGATTCGCGCAACTTGGAGGCTTCCTCGACCAAGTCACAAAGTTACAAGGACCTGGAGCACTTTGCCGAGCAGGTCAACCGAACAAGCACCCAAGACACGACAGAGTGGCTCGAAGCGATCGAAAACGCAGCCGTCTTGCTGCAATTGAGACAAACACCTGGCAGCTCTTCAACAGTAGCTCAATCACAATCATGAAGACTAGTCAAGTAAGTTAGCATTTCAAATGCTCTTCGAGTTGAAAGCAAAGTTTTCTTTGGTAGCGGCTTTCATGCAGGTGGTTTTCAAATTTTCTCACACGTCGCATGGTCATTTCGGCGGGGGCCATCGTCAAATCCCGTTCCACCTCTTCCGGACGCGCGTGCGCTGAGCTGCCAGGACGTCTACGCGGCCGAAACCAGCAGCGATCGAGGCCTCAGGGCACGCTCAAGGCCCTGTAGCAGTTCCTGAGCGACTTTTGCGGCTTCCAGCGGCCCAAAATTGCCCAAGATCGAAAGTCTCACGTGACGGACAAGTCTCACGTGGAAACGGCCGTGACGTGGGGCAAAACCAGCAGATTAATGGCTCAAGAAGAGGAAAACAAGGCAAAACGAAGGCGTCCAGCCGACTACAACTCGAATCGAGCGCGAGATGAACTTCGTAAGGAATTGGCGGTGCTGAGGGGCCAAGTGCAGGAGCTGGAGCGGGTTTTGTCGGCTTTACAAGCAGCAAAACTTGACGCCACGAGAAGAAAGTGCAAGAAGATAGTGGGAAGAGACAGGGAAAATGCTGTTAGTGAGAGAGAAGCTCGAGTGTGGAAGGAGCTGATTGTGAGGCAGATCGAGCAGAGAACGACGGCTGAGGGCGAGCAGAAGGAGCTGAAACGCATGATAAAGTCGCAGGAGAAAATCATCGCAGAGCTGCAGCACCTTGTGTATTGCAAGGCCACTGGCAAGGTACGGCCGCTCAAAACGTTGGGCAATATGTAATTATCTAGTCCTGACGCCGTGTGATGTTTTGTGCAGGCACTAACGGTGGTTAGTCGCGCGAGCACGATACCTCAGTCTCTTGTCCAAGCAACACTTGACTTTGATGTCGGCGTGTTCCACACAATGCTCGACCAAGTTGACGAGCGCTATCGAATTATCGACCAAGTTTTCCAGAGCGACTCTGAGGTTGGACAAGGTTCACACAAAAGACCACGCCGCGGTAAAATGCGGAAAGATGCAGAAGGGCATCTCTACTTCCAAATTTTCGGTCGCAAGGTGTTCCCGTTTGGTGTCGATAAAGTTGGCGATGCTGCATGGGAGCGCTTCTCATACTCGGTGCGGCCAAATGACTCCAATATTTTCTCACAGGTGCGTTGAGTTCTCTCGATAGGATGAATTAGTCAGATTCTAAAGTGAATACCTCCGCTATTCGCAGTACTACGATGCACCAGAAGACTCTATTGCTGAGCTCTTTGCCACCGAACTTCAAATTGATGACAAGAAGGCGGTAGTCTTTCCAACTCAAGTCAAGCGGCTTTACAGAGACGAAGGTCGCGTTGCAATTGTGTGGCAGTCAACCGTGAACACCGTCGAGTTCACGGGGCGACAACTCTCCGGTGCGGCCTATCAAGAGAAAGGCTACTTTCTCATTGAGAAACCGCCACTTGCACCTGATGGCTTCGCAGTCCTTCGAACCTGCTACATTATCACACCAAGTGTCCCAACGAGATCACTGCCACGCGACTCGATGACGTTTGAGCTAATGGAATTCGTGTTCAAGTGGATGGCAGCAACGATCCCAGCAAACCACCAAATTCTTGAAGATATGCTTGTGCTGGAGTCGATCGGCGCGAGCAGTAGTCCTGAGCCAGAGGCCGTAGCTCACTCGCAAGCGCACCGTTGTCTCCGTGCAGCGCGACGACACGTGTCACCTGCTTCGTCACCGGTTTGAGGAATAAATGCCATCATTAGATCCTATCAAAAACAGCCAAAGATTCATTTCTTCGGTAAGCTGTGTCGTATTGGCATCCATCATTGTTGCTTCCATGCCTTTTATACACTTCTGACCCTCGAACTACCAGCCCTGCAATCCACCTTCCTGGCAAATACATACACTGGTCAATGTTTGAGACGTATAGCCGCAGGAATTGTTGTGTATTACAGTACACAATAATTGGCCCTGAAAGCTTGAAAAAAATCAGTTCGTTTAATATGATTCGCGAAGCGCTCGGCTTCCCACCGACCTTGCAGGTTGCCTAAAAGGAGCTCGGCCTAGATATCAGAGCATTCCCATCCCTAACGGCTTCACATCGACGTTACAGGCTGCCTAAAACAAGGTTGGACAAGACATCACGAGCC
>JAASGX010000231.1:0-32337 GCA_023334415.1 Phytopythium chamaehyphon | reverse complement strand
TTCGGATGAACAAGTTGGAGCGCGCTCGGCGCTTTCTGGCTGCTAGAACTCGTCACATGACTCCTGGTCGAGAAACGTGGGAGGAAAACCGATACCAAACGCCTAATGGCGATTACTGTGGTGTGAGGCTGGACGTGACAAGATATCTCGGCACAACAGCGAGTAATGTGCTGGATGCGCTTTTGTTTTACGTCACCAATGCCGAGATCGGTGTGACCGAAATGCAAGGCGCCGTGACTGTCAGCGAGAATGCCTTTGGTGAGCAGACTGGGATGATTCTACATCGCATGGTAACGACAATGCGCACCGGCCTACTTGTGGAAAAGAACGCTGTGATGTACATCGACATATCGAAAAAGGACGACAGCAGTGACGAGTACGCCTTCGTCACGAGCGACTTTATTGATCAGGATGACGGGTATCCATATCAGCCTACAACTCGTGTGCGGAAGGATCTTGTTGTTGCTATGAAGATTGCAACACATTGCCAGCCCAACGGTAAAGACGTGGTAACCCTGACGAGGTGGATGTTTCAGCGACTTCACAAGCCAATTCTGGCAGACCGAGCAGTCTCGAGAGGCGAAATGAATGCGCTTCAGCAAGAACTCACAGAAGCCATGGAAGGACTTACCGACTCAATCCGCCAAACCGAAACCACATGCAACTCAGTTTAAGTATCGTTAGGTTTGCTTAGTTGTGGTGGATAATAGTGTTGCCTATCTATCGCGCGAGAGTGCGCTGCATGGATCGAATAACTTCATCAGCCCATCGTCCGATCTCATCGCGTGATTGTTGAGCTTGCTTAGGCGACATTGCCAGACTGGTGTAGTGTAGCTTGACCATCGACCAGCGCTTGGCGATGACTACAAATTCCTCTCCCCTCCGACCAGCACCAGGGCGTGCTGGCAGTGGTTGTCGGACAATTTCAATGACAGCAGTAACATCTTTCCGCTGCCGCGAGTTTGGTCGGTATGGATACAAGCCGTCTTCGTCGACAAAGTCCCCAATTACAATACCAGACTCGTGTCCTCCATTTGCTGCTGAGGCTTCGCGAAAGTCAGAAAACTGGATTGAGTTGGTTTCGACTGGAACGCTGTGACCAGGCGAAGACGATACGAGTCGGTACTGCCGGACGCCATCCGCACCACTGTCATCATCTTCTCGTATTGTAATGCTGCCCAGCATCTCGGAAATGCTGATCTCGACGTTGTAAATGTGCTGGAGCACGGCGTCAAAGACATCTCGTACGCTAGTGAGGCCAGGAAACTGCGTAACATCGAACTGGATGGAGCAATAGTCGCCTCGGTCGGTCTCAAACCGCTCCGATTCCGAAAACTGCTTCGTGAGATCAAGACCGCGACACCTGTGCTCAAAGAACCGGCGCGAAGCTTCTATCCTCTCCTGCTTGGTCCCGAGTAGGTAGCTGTGGCGCTCATCGCGGTCACGGCCGAGTCGAATTAGACTGTTGATCGGTGTAATATCGTGCTGCTTGCGCTGCAGTGAATGGAGCAAGAACGTTAGCTGCAGCCAGCATTGATCAGGAGTATTGGCATCAGCTTACCACGTAGTTGGAGACCATTCCTTGAACGTCAGCGAGCGCGAGCTGCCGTGCTTGCACCGATTCGCGCAAGATGCGGTTCATGACTGGGGCCTGGGTGTGGCTCTTGACATGCAGCGACTTGTTGACGAGCGCCTGCGTTTTCAGACTCTCCAGCTGCTCTTGCAGCGCTGCAATCTCCGCCTCCAGGGACATTTTCTCCTCGCGTCGCACGAGATGCGTGGGCTTGCGCTCCTTGCGCTCCCTCCTCCGCTTCTTGGACCCTCCATTGCCGTCTTCTTCTCCCGAGAAAGCGCCTCCGCTCTCCTCGCCACTGATGCTGCCGTTCGCGCTTGCAGGCTGGCTATGCGGCCCAGCCTCTCGCTGCAAGAACTCTGCAACCGCAGGCTCCTGGAACCTCGGGAAAGTCTGCAGCGGATTGTAGAGCGGTGGAGGAGCGAACACTGCTGCTCCACGCTCCATTGGCGGCCGAGATGTTGCGCTGGCGAGGCTCGAAGCTGTTGCTGGCAGAAACGAGTTGGCCAGCAACGACCGTGGTGACAGCAATCGCTGAGGCGGCGACGACCCTGGCGCTGGTGCCACGAGCCCGAGCGACGGACTGCTGAAGCGAGCGGTGCGCGAAGGGAAAATGCGCTCGTTGGGCGTCATGGCCGAGGCTTGGGAGGCGATTGGAGACGCTCGAGCCTACGGTATCGATCGATCGGCAGGCCTTGGCGTAAACGCAGCCAGCCAGCCCAGCGGAGACCGTGCAGATGCAAGTGAGACGATGCCTCTGCGCCACTCACGACGCCACGGCGGACTCGTCAGCGTCGACTTTGCTCTGTAGGTCGACAATAAGGTCGACATAGAAGCGTAGATCGACGTGATTTGTCGACTTAAGGGATAAATTTCGATTCTGAATTCCTGATTGACAAGCGGAAAGTCAGCGTGGGTAGTGACAGGTGACAAGTGACGAAGCGAGCGGTCACGGAGGCTGACAGCGACGCCGAGAGACGACAACGAGAGTTGATTTTCCGCTCCAGTGCTACTCTGCAGGCTGCTGGATGTGCTCAGGAGCCCCAGCAATCGCTGCAGAGACCTGGGCTGAAGGTGCACAAGTGCAGGCAATGGAGAATCGGGTGCACCCGAGCTCGACACCCACCAAGCCTGGCAGGCCACCAGCCTTCCAGGCTCGCCAGTCGAAGCTGGATCGGACGGTCTCTGCGGAGTTTTACGTCAACAGAGAGCTCGAGATCATACAGTCTGGTGTGCGATGACATTCGACGCGACGGCAGTTGTGTAAACTTCGGCCACGATGCAAACACACCAAAGCTGCGCTCAATCGAGACGCAAACGCAAAACCGTTGCCAACCACCCGATGCTCTGCTCTCTCGCTCGCATTCACGCTGCGATTGATGAATGTGACGGTAGCGACGTACAATACCGCACCGACTACCGTGGCTACGTGCCGACTCGATGTTCCTGCGGGTCCTGATCGTTCGTGCCTACCCGCAGCGCTGGACACTCCGAGTCGTCTACAGACACGCAAGCTCTTTTCTATGCGGTAATGCGCTTCGGTGAGCCTTTCGGTCGGCAAGTGCAACGTATTGCTTCAGTTTCAACACCAGCGGGAAAGAAATGTGATTGCTTATGCTTTACGAGAGACTGTAGACGGATAGCCGTTGGCGGATGGCTGCAATCATCTCGGTCATCCACTGGCCCGTGTCGTCCACGATCTTCTGGTGCACGTCCGGCGCAATGACGAGTGACGTGTGGTGAAGTGTCGACAATGCCCAGCGCTTGAGTGTGACCACGAGCTCCTTGTGCTCGATCCCGCACCCCTCGCTGTCCACGCGCCGGACGACTCGGGTGTGGGGCGTGATGAGCACAACGGCGCTTATGTCCTTCCTCAGTCGGTCCTTGGGCACGTACGGGTGCAGCTCGTCTTCGTCGACCGGCTCGACGACGAGGAGCCCGCTGCCGAGCCCGTCGAAGCTGTCGGGGTAGTACTCGTAGAAGACGACCGAGCTGGACTCGGACATGACGCCCTGCGCGTTGATGGACGCGAGACGGTGGTACACGATGCCCCTGCCGTACTCTTGGAAGCTGTGGTCGTCGTTCTCGCGGATGGTAATGTTGTCAAGCGTCTCGGAGATGCTGATCTCGGCGTTCATGGCCGTGAAGAGCACGTTGTCGAAGACGGAGCGCACGCTGCCGGCGCGGTACAGCGGCGTCACGTCAAACTGCACGACATGGTGGTCCTTGGCGTCCGACTCGAAGCGCTCCTCCTCCTTGTAGGCCTTGAGCTCGTCGAGCCCTCGGCTGCGCTCGTCGATGAACTTGCGTGCGTCCTGGAGCTGCAGCTGCTTGATGGCTGTCAGTGCCTCTCGCCGCTCCTCGTGGTCGCAGCCGAGTCGGATGGCCGTCTTGATGGGGCTCAGCTCCTGCCTGCTTAGGTACCCGGACAGCGCTCCCTGCAGGCTCGTGACGGACAGCTGCTGCTTGCGGATGGCCTGGCGCAGCAGCGCGTTGGTGAGCTCGCTCTTGGCGCGCGGGGCCTTGTCCTTGGGGGACGCGTCGCCCTCCTCCTCAAACAGCGCGCGGTTCTGCAGTACCGCGAGCTCGGCCTGCAGCATCTCCATCTCCTTGGCCAGCGCCGCGATCTCCTCCTACAGCGGCGTTAGTTAGCTGGCTTTGCAATGCTAGCTAGGTAGGTTTGCAACGCTACGAGCCATTTGGCAGCATTGCAAGACCCGCAGGAGAGCCGTGGGTCGCACCTTGCGCGCCGCGTTCGTGCACTTACGCGTCTTGGCGGGTTTGTCGCCCGCAGAGCTCGGCAGCCGCTTCATCCGGAGCGTTCTTAACTGGCCCAGCGCTCGGTGACGACCGCGCTGAGGTTTGCAGAGCGCGCCGGCCACTGTCTCAACGCGCAGGCGGCGCTTGTCTTCGCTGCGAGCAGATCGAGGCGAGATATTGGCATGACGCGGTCATGTGAGATCGACGTCACTTTGACACTTAGACTTTCAAAATTCGTATAGAGGATTAGAGATCGTTACTACAATAAATGAATGCCTCTTAGATTAATCGACTATCAAAATAGAGAATTGTATGCAATATCGACAGGCTCAAAGCGGAGCGTAATCGCCGCCACTGATCACTGGAATTTCCAGTCGTTTACGCGCGCTCCCGTCTCACCAAGCGGTTTCCACACTCAATTCCATTGTATAAGTAGTTCCTATATCCCTCCCATTTCTATAGTAAAGAACCTTCATCAACTAATACCCAGACGTAGCGAATATACGCGTTCAGGTGGTCAAGTGGGCCTGCCAATGGCGCTCTCACTCCATAAGTCGCTCTAGCCTGGAGCTCTCGACCTCATGGACCTGCTGCGGACGCTCCCGGCGCCGGCTGCAGCTCACGCCCACGCGCTGGCCGTCTGCGCGCCCCGCGACCTCCAAGTCTGGCAGCCGGCGGACGCGCTGTGGTCCTCGGCGGCCGCTCCCAGCCGCTCGGCGTCGCCAGATGACGACGAAGACGAGGAGACGGCGGACGACAGCGCGGATGGCGACGGCTCGGACGAGCAGCTGGCGGTCAAGGAGGAGCAGGCGCCGCTCGCGCTGCGGTCGCTGGCGAGCGCCGCCAGCCACGCGCTGAGCGGCGAGTCGCCGAGCCGGCTGAGGGCGCGAGGGGAGGAGGCCAAACCCAAGAAGAAGCGCGTGTTCAAGAAGCGCAAGCCCACGCACACGGTGCGCAAGGAGGAGAAGCAGGCGCTGCTGGCCGAGATCGAGCTGCTGCAGGCGCGCCTGGACGAGCTCAAGTTCCAGGCGCTCGTGGACAAGGGCGAGGCCGCCAAGACGGTCGCCAGGCAGACGCAGAGCAACCGCGTGCTGCGCGAGAGCATCGAGGAGCACCACGTCGCCTTCGCGCGCGTCCAGAGCCTGCTCTCGGGCTACGTGGTGAGCAAGCGCTGGGTTTTCGGGCTCTGTTGTTGACACGCTGACCAACTTTTGTCTTCTACTCGGCACCTGCAGCAACAGAGCCTGCCGCGCATCCACCCTACCAAGGTGCCCATCATGCTGGGGCTGGACCGGGGCGAGCGCCACCGCACGCTCATGGCCATGAAGGACGCCAAGCTGCGCGAGGCCTGGCGGTTCATGGTCGACAGGACCGCGCACCTCGAGCCGGAAACACCGTTCTACGAGGAGGAGCGCTACAACTCGCGAGAGGGCGACTACTGCGTCGTGCGCCTGGACGTCGTGCCGCTGACGGGCATTCCGAGCGTGCAGGCGATCCTCACCGCGCTCCGCCGAGCGATCGCCAACGCTGAAATCATCATCTCCGAGATCTCGGGCAACATTACCATCCGTGAAGACGACAACCACGGCGAGGCGAGCCTCATGCAAGCGCGGCTCGTTTCGTCGACTCATGACGGCACCTTTGTCGAGTCCAACTCGGTGTCCTTCTCCGAGTACTTTGCCGACGGCGATTACGCAGTGATCGCGGGCGACTACGTCGACGAGGACCTGCTGTACCCCTACCGCCCCCAGTCGCGTGTCCGCAGAGACGGCACCTCAATCCTGACCGTGACTCCGCGGTACGTTGATCGTCGCCAAGTCCGGCGCGAGCCTGGCGAGTTCCATTGTGGCGCGAGAACGGGCTACGACGAAGACGGGCGAGAGCTAGTTATCATTCTGAAAAGATGGGCAGCGTGGAAGTTCCATCACACGGACCTCGCGGTCTCGGACAATATGCTGCGAAACATGCGAGACGCCATGGGGCGCTGGGGCGAGACCATCCTCGAGTCCGTGCGCGAGTCGCTCGCGTACATGGCGGAGCACGATCACCACATGCAGCACGCTGGCACCGCGTTCTAGTACAACCGACCGAAGTAAAACGAAGACATACAGACACTCGTATTTATCCATTATCCAAACCGAATTGACCATCTTCACGACTGCGAAAGCTCCGAGCATTGCAGGATCTGTTGCATGTCCTCCATCATGCCGCCTCCCCAGCCCATATACTTTGGCTGCAGAGACCGCACGCTCTCGGCACTCGACGTGGCATCGGTTGGTCGGCGAAACGTGCAATTGGACCACAGAGTCAGCAAAACAGTGCTGTCATTGCTGCCAGCGGCGGTCCGAGGGCTCGAGATCAAGATAACGGACGACACGTCTCGGCGCACTCGGTCTTCGGGGTGGTACGGGTACTTGTCGTCGTGCTCGACCACTTCGGTCGTGATAACCCCGTGCGGACCAGCAACGCCGCCCTCCCCACAGTCAAAGAACTCGGCAAAGCTCACCGCCTCCGACTCGATGAGCAGCGACCCTTGTGCGTTTGACGACAGCACGCGTTGGAGGGCAGCGCCCCTGTCCGACAGACACGTGGACCCGTAGTGATTGAACCAGTCGCCGTCCTGGCGGATCGTGAGGAACTCGGACGTCTCGGAAATGACGAGCTCCGCGTTCGACAGCGAGCGCATCATGGCGTCCATCGTGCGCCTCACGGCGTCGTTGCCGCCGCCGTTCATCTTCATGGGCACAACGCTGAACCTCGTGACGCAGGAGTTTCCGCCTCGCGTCTCGAACGCGCTCGACTCGTTGAACGCGCCGCAGTTCTCGTCCAGGAACTGCCGGCGCTCGGCCACGAACGCTCTTCCGAGTCGCACGCTGACGGCTCGCCGGTCGCTCAGCAGCTTCTCCCTGGCTGCTTCATCGCTCGGCAGCGCGATGCCGCCCTCGAACGGCGACTCCCCGCCCCCGGATTGCTGCCAAAAGCGCTCTGTTTAGCCTCCGGAATCCGCCAAAGCCACTGGAAGGAGACCCACTGCGAGCCCGGAGAGCGCCGCGCGGGAAAAGTTGGCCGCTCCGTGCTGCGCGAGCGCCGCCTGCCGCAGCAGCGCGTTCACCACGAGCTGCTGGGCACGCAGAGCCTGCAGCTGCCTGTCCAGCGCCTCCGCCTGCTCCGCCAGTGCCAGCCGCTCGCGCTTGCGGGCCGCGTACGTCGACTCGCCCGGCCGCTTCCTGGGCATGGAGCTCCTGGGAGTTCCTGATAACGGTGGTGGTTGCGCTCGTAACTGCCGACTTCTTGAAGTTTGTATGACATTTTTTTTATTTATGTCTGTATCGAAAGAAGATAAAGATGGCGAACTACAAGACCGTGACGATGCTGCAGCAAGCGGCTGCCTCTACTTGTCTGTGCTGAGGAGAACTTGCTCCATGACGGCTCGCTCCATGTCGTCTCCCCATTTCCCAAGCTGCTCTCGTAGGCGATGCTTGGTCTGGATTGGAAGCGGTTCGAGCGTCGGTCGAAGTTTGGCGTAGCTCGCTCGGGTCCAGACAATGACACGCTCGTGCTCCCAACGACGCACGGACTCGTTGAACCGCTCTCTCGTATGAGCACGTACAGTCAGCACTACATTGATGTCTTGCCGGACTCGATCCTCCGGTTGGTAGGGATACAACGCGTCTTGCTCGACAGACGAGATTGTCACGACTCCAAATGGGCCACCATTGCCGTGCTCGTCGTTTCGTTCAGAAAATTCCCAACTCGTCACCGCATTCATCTCGAGCTGCATCCCGCACGAAAGACGAGACACAAATCGACTCTGCTGCAGGCCTTCCATTCCATAGTCGACGTCGTCTCGAGTAGTGATGTCGCCAAGCACATCCGTGATGCGCATTTCCAAATCGGACAAATACCCGACGACAACGTCAAATACTTGCTTCACAGTGGCATGCGGTCCATCCAACGGTATGGAAGACAAATGAAGCGCGCAAAAGTCACCAGACTCGAGCAAAGACCGCAAGTTTTCAGCATACGGTCGAAATGGATCCACGTGTCGTGTTCGAGACTGCAAGTAGTCGAGTGCAGCGGCTGTGTTGCGATGCCGGAAGTCAATTAGCGCTCTTCGCCGTTGACTTTGGTCGTGACCGAGAATCAGTGCGATTCGATGCGGAATTGCCTCTTCAGTACTCTGTCAGCAAACAAATGTTAGGCAAAGCACAAAAACATTTGAACCAGCTTTGAAGCAATATTTCACCATGTAGGCCGAGATCGCCGACTGGAGGTTGACAAGTGTTTGTTGCTGCAACTTCACGGCTTCTCGGAGCACATGTGCCGCGAGTTGATTCCCAGCATTGCTTTCCTGCAATTTGACCGCTTCAAGCCGTGCTTCGTCCTCTCGCTGACGCTGGGCATCGCGCAACTCCTCAATCCGCAGTTGTAGCGCTGCAATCTCTTCCAAAAGCTTTGCCTTGTTTTCCTAATTGCAACAATAACCACGGCACGTTAGTTAGATGTAGCCGACCAGGTGAGTCACGCGAGTTGACATACTTTGCGAGCCACATAGCTGGGTTTGCGCCACTTTGACCTGGATTCAATTGCAGTAGGTGAACTTCCTTCTGCGGCAATCTTGCTCGGTGAAGATGTGCGCAATAATGGTGCCATTGTTAGATCTCTGCAAATCTGGTGGTCTGTTGGGGTTTGTGCGTGGATTTGGAAATGAACACTCGAGTCCGCTGCTCTCGATGAGATTACTCGCAGATATTGTTGTCAGCGAATGAACCATCAGTGGATGTGACAGCAGGATGCGCGCAATCTTGATGCTCAATGATGGTAAAGAAAACAGCAGGCCGGTCAAGTTTACTGCCGTGTTGATATCGTACTACCTGTTGACCTAATAAACTGTCGTTGGGCGATGTGAAATCCGCGTTCAAAAGCTAAGATTGCTCGCACACTGAGACGATACGAAAATGGCTTACTGGTGGTGTCCATAGATTTGTTCAAGCACGCACGACATCATGACGTCTCCCCATCTGCCAAGCTGTTCACGAAGGTTGTGTTCAACTAATGGCGGCAAAGGAGTCTCTGTGCGACGCTGTTTGCCGAAACACGAACGTGTCAAGACTACAACGCTTTCGTCTTCTTCGCGGTTAGTGACTGGATTGAATTTCTTTCGCGTGTGCATACGGACAGTGAGCACTGCCGTGATGTCGTGGCGAACACACAGATGTGGCCGGTAGGGATAAAGCTCATCGACGTCGACGAAATCCGCAGTAAAGACGCCGAAGGGTCCTCCACCACCATGCTCATCGCTTCGTTCTGTGAATTCTTGAAAGGTGACAGTATTCATCTCTAGCGGAACGCCGCACGCCAGGAACGACTCGTATCTGCTTTGCTGGATGCCGTCGACGCCGTAGTCCGTCTCGTCGCGAGTCGTGATGTCACCTAGCAAGTCGGTGACTCTCATTTCCATGTTGGAGAAGTAGGCCGCAAGGGCGTCGTAAATCTGCAAAACGCTGACTTGAGAGGCGTTGAAAGGCGATCGGTCAACACGAAGCGCGCAGTAGTCTCCTCCGTCAAGCAGGAATCGCGAGGTTTCTGAAAACGGGCGAAACGGGTCCAGGTATCGAGTTCGCTCGGTGAGGTACGCAAGGGAAGAGTGAATCTTTCGTCTCTTGGCATCAAGGAGTGCCTGTCGGCGCTGTTCGGGGTCCTTGCCCAGGCAGATGGTCACCTCATGAGGGATCGCTTCTTGCACGCTCTGTCGCAAACACGACGCCCTTGTTTAGCTTTCCATCGTCACCGGGAAAGGAAACAGCTCTCCTGGCAAAAACGCACCACGTAGCCCGACACCGCGGACTGCACGTTGACGAGTGAGAGCTGCTGCATCCTGACCGCATCCCTCAGCAGCGACGTCTCGAGCTCCTGCTGCAGCAAGTTGGGCGGACTCGGCGGCTGGTCCCGCTCGGCCTCCTGCAGTTTCTGCAGCTTGACCTGCAGCTCCTCGAGCTCCTTCATGAGCCCCTCCCTCTCCTCCTGCCGTAATTGCATGCCTGTCAACACCATGTTGCAAACTTTTGAATTCCTGAACCAACTCATCACCTTGCGCACAATGTACGTGGGCTTTCGGCCCTTTGCGGCTCGAGCCGAGGGCGACGACTCGCCGCCGTCCGTGGACCCGGAGCCGGCGCTCGGAGACCCGCCGGCCGCCATCTCCACGTCGGCGTCGCGCAGCTCGGCGCTCAGGAAGGCCGCGAACTCCATGGTCTCAGCAGGAATCGGCCGCAATGAGGAGCTCCTCTTGTTGTAAAATCGTAAAAGCGACTTAGGAAGTGATGGATGGCGACGTGGGAAGGATTACGGCGGACGCGCGCGATGAATGACTGCGGAAGAGAGTGGCGGTCAGATGACGAGACCTGCTCACTTCAACTGCTTTGGCACTTTTGACAAGATCTAGGATTTCCAAAGGATCGTTGGCTGCGATTCCTCCGTTGTGGCAACAACTCGACTCGATCGAGTTGTTCGCGGTAGAAAACTGAGGTGGAGTTCCACTTCGAAACGACTTTGATCACTGCTCGCTGACGCATCAATGGAGGCAATTATTCACTGCTGGCCGTAGATTTGCTCCAAGACGCACGCCATCATGACGTCTCCCCACCGCTCGAGCTGGTCGCGAAGAGCGTGCAACACCAACGGAGGCAGCGAGATCTCAGTCGGTCGCTGCTTGCGTAGGCACGTGCGGGTCAAGACCACAACGCTCTCGACTTCTTCACGGTTAGAGACCGAGTTGAGCTGTCTTCTTGTGTGCGTTCGGACAGTGAGCACTGCGGTGATGTCGTGGCGAACGCACACTTGCGGTCGGTAGGGATACAGCTCGTCCAAGTCGACAAAGTCAGCTGTGACGATGCCAAGAGGTCCTCCATCGCCATGCGCATCGCTGTGGTCTGTGAAATCCTGGAACGTGACGGTATTCGTCTCGAAAGGAATCCCACACGCCAAAGAAGACTCGTATCTGCTTTGTTGGACCCCATCGACGCCGTAGTCGATCTCATCGCGCGTTGTGATAACGCCCAAAGCGTCCATAACTCGCATCTCCATGTTCGAGAAGAATGCCGCAATGGCGTCGTAGACCTGGCGAACGCTGACTTGAGAGGCGTCGAACGGGACGCGATCGATCCGAAGCGCACAATAGTCTCCACCATCCAGCAAGAATCTCGAGGTCTCTGAAAACGGGCGGAACGGGTCCAGGAAGCGAGTACGCTCGGAAACGTAGGCGAGGGCCGAAGGAATCTTCCACCGCTTAGCAGCTAACAGCACCTCTCGACGCTGCTCGGGATCTTTGCCCAAGCAAATTGCCACCTCATGCGGGATCGCTTCTTGAACGCTCTGCCCCACACATATCAACAAGAGTTTAGTCGTCGCAGCTATCAGAACGAGTTCTTCATTCGAGCATACCACGTAGCCGGACACTGCGGACTGCAAGTTCACAAGCGCGAGCTGCTGCATCCTCACTGCATCTCTCAGCATAAACGATTCGAGCTGCATCACGTTCAGCTGCTGTCGCTCGGTGTCCTGCAGCTTCTGTAACTCGATCTGCAGCTCATCCAGCTCCTTCGTCAATCGTTCCCTCTCCTCCTGCCAGATAGCCCTCTTGTCAGGAACGCACTTGCTTGACTGGACCATTCATCTGCACACATGTTCATCACCTTGCGCAGAAGATAAGTGGGTTTGCGGGGCTTTACATCGTGCGCTGTGGTCGGGAACGTCCCGCCATTCATCGACCATAAGCGCACGTAGGGTCCGGGCTCCATGGTCTCCGATAACAAAGCAACTGGAGAAGGACGCTCTGCGATAGGTCTGAAGCACGTGCCCGACGACAGTGGGATGGTTTTTGCTTCAACCGATCTAAGAGATTGGACACCAAGTTGCAGTGCCGTGATTCTTTCGAACGGCTCACTGGTGCCCATCTATTCGCAAAGCCATCGCGACATCTTAAGTCTACGGAGAGTGGTTATTAGCTGAGGCTAGCTCGGTTTATCCTGCACACTAGAGGGCGGTCGTTGCATTATCACATGAAAGTTATCGGCGCTGGGTCTGCTCGACCAGTGATGCTAGAATGACGTCGCCCCAGCGACCGAGCTGTTGGCGAAGGGTGCGCTCGAGACCTGGAGACATCGGGATTTCAGTGTGTCGCTGCTTGAAGAGGTTCGCCTGCGTAATTGTCACAATATTTTCCTCCTCCTCGCATCCAGTCAAGGGGTTGAGCCGCTTTCGCGTGTGGCTCCGGATGACTTGTACTCCGGTAACATCGTGACGAATGTACTCAGTCGGTCGGTACGGATAAAGATCATCGTGATCAACAAAGTCTCCCGTGAAAACTCCGACTGGTCCGAATTCGTCACTTTGATCGATGAACTCGTGGCAGACGACAAAGTTCATCTCAACACCGACACCACAAGCGAGGTGAGATGTGAAGCGACTTTGCTGAGCACCGTCAATCCGATAGTCTATCTCGTCACAGGTAGTGATATCATCGAACGCGTCAGTAATCCGCATATCGAGGTTGGAGTGTTTTTCCACAGCCGCGTCGAAGACCTCCCGGAGGGTTGCGCGCGTTGTTAGAGGCATGTGCTCCAGCTGAAGCGAACAATAGTCCCCCGAATCAAGTTGGAAACGCGATACCTCGGAGAACGGGCGAAAAGGATCCAAGTACCGAGTGCGAGCTGATACAAACGCCAGTCCAGCTTTTATCGCGTGTTGTTTTGTTGTTGCGAGCGTCATGTGCCGTTGGCTGAAGTCGGCAGTGAGGTGTATCGTGTTCTCGTGTGGAAGTGATTTCTGCGTGCTCTGTATCATAAAGCAAAAGAAATGTGTCAAAATTGCACTGGTAGTCTTCGAAAGCACACAACTAAAGCACGTACCACATACGAGGAGACAGCAGATTGGATATTGGCGAACGAGTGGCGCTGTAGATGCATGGCGCTTTGACAAAGAAGCCGCTGGTGTTCCCGATGCAAAGCATACTGCAATTTGTTTTGCTGTGCACTCTGCAGTGACTGATGCTTGAGCTGTAGCTGGGCGATCTGTTTCAGCAAAATTCGCTTTTCCTCCTAACGCAACAGGTTGTAGTTAGTTTCGCAGGTACTCCTTTGTAATGATCTGTTGATCAAAATGTTCAAACTCTTACCTTACGAACTATTGATGTAGACTTTCGGGGAGGCTTGGCGGCTGTAGTCTTGCTTTTCATTGTAGTTGCCTTTGCCGATGGAATTGGTTCTGAGATCAAAGATGGGCAAATGACTGTGAACTCAAGTATAAACGGGTGGTGTTGTGAAGGCGATGAGAATTCGCCATCAGATGGCGAATTCCAGCACCTTCATTCCGGTAATCACTGGTGAGTGCTTGTCCTAAGGCACCACACAGACCGTTCTTTTCGCGTTCCTGGAGTATCGCTCGCGAGGATTTGAACAATGCAGACAATGAAAGCAACATGCTGAGTAGGTCATCATGACATTTCGTTTCCACTTTCACCAGACTCTTTTGCTCTCACATTGAAAGCCTCATTCAAAAATGACGACAAAGATTTTTTTCCTCTTCGACAAATAGGTGAACCAACTCACGCGTAGAATGAATACAAGTGAAACACAAACATCGATGGAATATCTTGCCTCCAACAACATTGCGAACTGTGGTGAGATTCACCGTTGGGACCGAGCACACGGAGATAATCCAGCTTACTGATGCTCATAGATTTGTTCCAGAACACAAGACATCATGACATTGCCCCATCTCTCAAGTTGACCGCGAAGAGTATGCTCCACAAAAGGAGGCAGTGGAGTCTCAGTGCGTCGCTGCTTGGACAAGCACGAGCGGGTCCAAACCACAAAACTCTCGTCTTTCTCACATCCAGTCACAGGGTCGAGTTGTTTTTGAGTGTGCATGCGGATTGTCATAACAGCTGTGGTGTCATGACGAACGCACTGCTGTGGGCGATACGGATACAGCTCGTCCACGTCGACAAAGTCGGCAGTGAACACGGCAAATGGCCCGCCGTCGCCATACTCATCACTTCGAGCTTGAAATTCTTGAAACGTGACGGTGTTCTTCTCTAGAGGAATGCCAAACGCGAGAGAAGACTGGTATCGACTCTGCTGAATGCCGTCAACACCGTAGTCCGTCTCATCACGAATTGTGATATCGCCCAGCACGTCCATGACGCGCATCTCCATGTTTGAGAAGTAGGCCACGATTGCATCGTAGAGCTGGCGGACACTGACTCGAGAGGCTTCAAAAGGAGTGCTATCGATACTCAGCGCACAATAGTCTCCTTCATCAAGCAGGAACCGAGATACCTCGGAAAATGGACGAAACGGGTCCAGAAACAGAGTGCGTTCAGCCAGGTAGGCCAGCGCAGAGGGGATTTTTCGCCGTTTAGCAGCTACTAGCGCCTGGCGACGTTGCTCGGGGTCTTTGCCAAGACAAATGGTCACCTCATGTGGAATGGCTTCTTGTATGCTCTGCTCCATTTCTCCAGCCATCAGCCCAGATCCCTCATGACAGTTTGAAAGCGTGCTGAGAGCCGTACCACGTAGCCTGAGACGGCCGATTGCACGTTGACAAGCGAGAGCTGCTGCATCCTGACGGCGTCTCGCAGCAGCGACGTCTGGAGCTCTAGCTGTAGCAAATCCGGAACTTCCGATCGTTGGGACTCTTGCAGCCTCTGCAGCTCGCCCTGCAGCTGTTCGAGCTCCTTCAGCAGACTTTCCCTCTCCTCCTGCCAGCAATCGCGCAATTTGTCACGTTTTCAAGTTTGTCACGACCGCTTTCTCTCCATTTCCAACTTTTCATCAACACTTTTTGCCAGTCGCACCTTGCGCACCACGTACGTGGGCTTGCGGGTCTTCACCTCTTGCGGTGGCGACGCTGACAGTCGCCCGCCGCTCATGAGCCCTAAGCTGGCGCGGAGCAGGGCCGCGAGCTCCATGGTCTCCGATTCCAAGCTTGCAAATGCAGGACGAGAGGAACGAATGAAGGCTGGGAGTGATGGTGCGTGGTTGAGACCAGCCTGAACGTTTGGGAAATGAAAATGAAATCCTGCCCTTGCCACATCGATCGAGATGCTGGCAAAGTTGGCGATGGAACGGATTATTGAAAGAGAGAACGGCAGTGGCAACCAAGAAATCAACAAAGCAATGAGCGTCACGATTTTTTTTGCGTTGTGCTATTAGCAGTGAAAATGCAAACCTTTGTACCAGTCACCTACATTATGCAGACCAAGATTTCCAACTGCTTCTAGGATCTCGATTACACGCTGAAACCTGTTCTCGCTAGAGCTGCTTCTTGCTCTCGAGCCATCTTTTGTTTCTAACACGCATGTTTTGTGTTTGGCGCTGTCGACGCATGGGCACGAAGGTCACCGGTGCCCAAATATTTGTTCGACCACACACGATGTCATCACGTCTCCCCACCTCCCCAGTTGCTCGCGTAGGTTATGCTCGACCAAATAAGGCAAGGGAGTTTGGGTTCGGCGTTGTTTGCCGAAGTACGCCCGGGTCCATACCACAACGCTCTCGTATTCCTCACGTCCGGTGACAATGCTGATTCGTTTTCGCGTGTGCAAGCGCACGGTCATCACTGTTGTGATATCAAGGCGAACACACTGGTGCGGTCGATAGGGATACAGTTCATCCACATCGACGGAGTCGACACAAAGTACTCCGAATGGTCCACCCCCGCCATACTCGTCGCTTTGATCTGTGAATTCGTGAAATGTGACGGTATTCTTCTCCAGTGAAACGCCGCACGACAAGGAAGACTCGTGCCGGCACTGGTTGATCCCTTCGATGGCGTAGTCAATGTCATCAGAAGTCGTTATATCCCCGGTCAGATCTGTTATCCTCATGTCCATGTTCGAAAGGTATGCCAACAGAGCGTCGTATAGCTGTCGCACACTGACAAGGGAAACATCGAAGGGCTTACTGTCGACACAAAGCACACAGTAATCTCCACCATCAACCTCGAAGCGTGATGTCTCTGAGAACATGTGAAATGGGTCCAGGAAGCGAGTTCGCTCGGTGAGGTATGCCAATGATGAGAGAATCTTCCGACTTTTGAGTGTTTTAAGCGTCTCACGGCGCCGCTCGGGGTCCTTCCCAAGGCAAATGGTCATCTCGTGTGGAACGGCCTCTTGTAGTCTCTGCACCATCACACCGAGAACTATCAGCCTACTGTTTATGCTTGGATTTAAAGTAGTCACGAGACATACCACGTAACCTGATACTGCAGACTGTACATTCACAATTGAGAGCTGCTGCATTTTGACGATGTCGCGCAACTGCGACGTCTCGAGCTCTTTTTGCAGCAAGGACTTTTGGCCTTCTTGCAAATTTTGCAGCTTGCATTGCAGGTCTTCAAGCTCCTTCAGCAGATTAGCCTTTTCTTCCTACAAGCCACGCAAATTGCCATCAGAGCTGTCACCTACTCCGTAGAATGTGTTTCACCTTCAACAAAGGCACTCACCTTGCGCAGGATGTATGTGGGCTTCCGACTCGATGGCGTTGGGGACGAACCACTTCCATCTGTAGACCCGAAGCCTGTGCTCGGAGACGCGTTGGTCATCATTTCCACGTCGTCTTCGTCCATCTTTATGTTCAGGAGACTGCGATCGGGTTTAGCCGGAAAATCCTGCAATGACCTCCTGTTTAATCGACGACTGAGACGCGATGTGATTGCGCCGGCCATGCGCAATGAATGACTGCTGTCTTTGAGAGTGATGCATGCACACAGTACTTCAAAGTTCAGTAGTGGGAGCTTTAGGGCAAAGGAATAGAGCCCTTCATGACTCCTCCTGCACCACCACGACATTGCTAAGCGTTTGGTATTCGCCAAGTCTCCACTCAGAATGTCAACAACTTGGAATGTAAAATGTACAATTGCCAGTGCTCATCACAATTTCGCTAAAGTACGTCAGATGAGTGGGTGGAACACTGACATATATTAGTCGCGTCAAAGTGAGCCTTGACAGATTCGAAGCTATCAAAGCGACGCGCGCTGGGTCTCGCTTAGGAGAACAAGTCGCCTGTTTCATCATTATTACCGTACAATGGAGCGGGTGGTGATCAACAAGAAGCTAAGGTTAATCATTCGCTCAGTCATGCGTGGCAACTTCGTTTCAAGCGTAACCAATTAAACTTGACTGGCTAGCACTTCTTGAAGTTGCTCGTAGTTTGCTTGGAAGCTTTGATTTCGCTTTGAGGTTGGCGCCGAATATTGTGCTTTGTGTATCCAGTCAAATAAAATGCCTTTTGATATTGTCGAGTTGACCGCCTGGAACTCACTGGTGTCCGTAGAGTTGCTCGAGCACGCAAGACATCATGATAGTTCCCCATTTCCCAAGCTGTTCGCGAAGGGCGTGTTCCACTAAGGGAGATAACGGTGCTGCAGTGTCGTGTTGCTTTCCAAACAAAGAGCGCGTCCAGACCACAGCGTTCTCAACTTCCTCTCGCCCTGTAGCTGGATTTATACATTTTCGGGTATGATTGCGGACAGTAAGCACCGCTGTGATGTCGTGGCGAACACACTTTTGCGGACGGTAGGGGTACAGCTCATCCACATCGACAAAATCAGCAGTAAATACACCAAAGGGGCCGCCATCACCATGCTCTTCGCTTCGATCTGTAAATTCTTGAAATGATATCGTGTTCATCTCGAACGAAATACCACATGGTAAGGAAGACTCGAATCGACTCTGCTGGATGCCGTCGACGCCGTAGTCCGTTTCATCGCGCGTTGTAACAACGTCCAATAAGTCGGTGACCCTCATTTCAACGTTCGAGAAATATGCAGAAACTGCGTCGTAGACCTGCCGAACAGTAACTCTTGATGCATCAAATGGCATCCTGTCGAGGCGAAAGACACAGTAGTCTCCCTCATCAAGTAAGAATCCAGAAGTCTCCGTAAACGGTCGAAACGGGTCCAGGAAGCGAGTGCGCTCGGCCAAATAGGCCAGAGAAGAGTGAATCTTCCGTCGTTTTGCCGCCACAAGTACATCCCGGCGCTGCTGAGGGTATTTGCCCAGGCAAATAGTGATTTCGTGCGGAATGGCTTCTTGCATACTCTAATCCGCCATTGTGTCAGTATCTTGTTTAGCCGATGAATAGCATACATCAACGTACCACGTAGCCAGAGACTGCGGACTGCAAGTTCACGACTGAGAGCTGCTTGATCATTACTATGTCTCGCAGCAGTGATGTCTCAAGTTCCAGCTGTAGCAAGTTGGGACGCTGTCGCTCGGCCTCATGCAGCGTTAGCAATTTGTCTTGCAGCTTTTTGAGCTCTTTCTTTAAATTCTCCTTCTCCTCCTGACAGCCATGTTTCATCCGTCATGACCCCTGTTTGACCAACCTTTGTGAAAGTGCCGTACCTTGCGAACAATGTACGTTGGTTTGCGGGTCTTCGTGTCTCTTGACGGCTCACTCCTGCTCGTAGAAGTGCGAGGGAAATTACTAGCTACCAAATCGACGTCGTCGCCACGAACTTGCGGCCTAAGGAAGACTGTGAGCTCCATGGCCAACGCGGAAACTAGAACAATGAGCTCGTAAATGATAGGTATTCGGCACGCGTGCCGCGAGCACAATGAATGATTGTGAAAATTGTAGAAATCGGGCATTTGATCACTGTCCTCGTTGCGTGATCTAATCGTCAGTGCCCAGGTTCGTGGATCACCTGTCCATAACTTTTCTCAATCATGAAATCATCAATCAAATAACTATGCCATGTTGTGGAGTCACGAATCGGTGTTGATATTGAGATGAGTGCACATAGTTTCTCTTACGAAAGATTGCTGCCGGAAAGGCTGTTTATTTGCTCGACCACTCCAGAAACCATGGCACTAGCCCATTGTCCGAGCTGGTCGCGAAGTTGGAGCTCTACATGCATTGGTAGCGCCATTTGAGGACAGTGAATCTTGAAAAGACTGCAGTGCGAAA
Source organism: Phytopythium chamaehyphon (assembly GCA_023334415.1). NCBI lineage: Eukaryota > Oomycota > Peronosporomycetes > Pythiales > Pythiaceae > Phytopythium > Phytopythium chamaehyphon. The sequence goes on along the minus strand of JAASGX010000231.1, from coordinate 13,029 downwards.
CAACAATCACACTCTCTTCCACTTCACTTCTAATGACCGGATCGTATTGCTTCCTGGAATGCTCTCGAACGACAATCACACCGTTGAGATCGTGACGTACTCGCTCGCTTGTCCGATACGGACACAGATCATCTCGCTCTACAGAGTCGCCAGTGAAGACCCCAACTGGGCTACTACCGAGAGCGCCATCAACCTGCTCGAAAAAGTCGTAGAAGTTGATGGCGTTCATCTCGGTATCGACGCCACACGCAAGTCGAGAGGTTAATCGATTCTGCCGGATCCCTGGAATGCCGTAGTCAATGTCGTCAGCAGTAGTGATGTCGTCGAACTCATCGGTAATGCGGACATCTATGCTTCCGCGATTGGCTACGATTGCGTTAAAGACTTGTCGGGCGGTTAGATTTGGTAAAAAGAGCGGTGTTTGATCCAGTTGAACTGAGCACCATTCTCCCGAGCTGAGCTGATAACGGGTAGATTCGGAGTATGACTGGAATGGGTCCAAGAACTGGGTGCGAGCTGTCGAGTACGCCAGCGCAGCCTTGAGTGTTCCCTCCTTTGCTTTGATGAGCGTTTCTCGTCTCTCAGAAAAATCACTGCCAAGATAGATCTTTGTCTCGTACGGGAGCGCGTTCTGTGTACTCTGAAGAATCAACAACGACAAGCGTAAATCAACTGCATCATCAGCTACAGCAAGCGCCTTTAGAACGTACCACGTAGGAAGTTACGGCGGATTGGGTGACAGCAAACGAAAGATGTTGCTGCTGAACGGCACTGCGCAGCTGTACATTCTGAAACTGCATTTGAAGCTCGACTTGAGCTCTCTTATTGCCTGCTTCTTCGAGCGCCTTGTATTTTTCCTGTGTCCTCTGACGATTAGAGTCTTCCAGAGTCTGGAGCGTAGCATGTAGCTGCTCAATCTCCGTCTGCAAACTCTGTTTCTCCTCCTACACCGTTCATACAATGTTAGTGGATGGGATATTATATCACGGACTGAAAACGGCACACACCTTTCGCAGGATGTAAGTGGGTTTGCGAGTGACAGGCACAGGTTTAGCGGAGGCCGTATAGTTCCCGTCGTCCGATCCGCTGCTGGTCATGTCGACGTCGTCGCTCTTGCTCATGATGGTCGAATCGACCGCGTCTAAGGACTAACACTTGCCAAAGCCGGTCTCTGATGTCGCGTCTCTCTCTCTCGTACTCAGGAGTAGTGTGGAACGATTGCGCTTGATGAGGGTAATCGGAGACCAGGTGGTGTTGATTTGAGTAAATTATTTTCACCATCCCTCGCATGCGAGATCTGCTCAGCAGATGCATCGACGATCCGTCCTCAAAATCTTGTCGAGACTCACAGTTCAAATAGAGATGGAATCAATGATAGCAATACCTTTATAAACGAAGCGCTTCGTCAAAGGACTTGGCACGCTTTCGGACGGAACATTCTTGCCAAGGATTCTTGCTTGATGCTGTATGTCAACGGTTAGTTTACTGCACGAGCATTACACTTCGCAAAGGACCCAACTGAGAAGGAGAAAGTTGGCTACAGGAAATTGAATAGGGCCAAAGTCCTGACAACAGGACCCTACGTGTTACCACCAAACTGCCCATGAATTTGATCTAGCACGGCAGACATCATGGCATTTCCCCATTTCCCGAGCTGCCGGCGCATTCGGTGCTCAACACCCTTTGGAAGTAACATCCCTGGACGGCGGACCTTGTACAAACTCGTTTGCGTGGCCACAATCACCTTTTCTTCTTCATCTCTCCCAGTAACTGAGCAGTGCCGCGCTCGCTTGAGCCCCCGAAGGACAAGAACCCCGCTGACATCGAGACGAACGCGCTCGCTTGTTTGGTATGGATACAGCTCGTCATGATCGACAAAGTCAACTGTAAAGACCCCAACCGGTCCGCTGTTGTGCTCTTGGCCAACCTCGTCGAAATACTCGTGGAAGTTGATGCTATTCATCTCGGCATCGACACCGCATGCCAACCGCGATGACAAACGAATTTGCCGAGCACCTTCCATCCCGTATCCGATGTCGTCGCCAGTGGTAATGTCGTTGAATGCGTCGGTAATGCGAATATCAATGCTTGAATGGTTGGCTACGACTGTGTCGAAAACCTGCCGAACTGTGAGATTCGTCCCGAGCAGTGGCGTCTGGTCCAGACACAACGCGCAGTAGTCACCCGAGTCGAGGGAAAACCGCGATGTCTCGGAAACTGGGCGAAAAGGATCCAAGTATCGAGTGCGAGCTGTAGAGTACGCCAGCCAACCTTCTAGCGTCCTTTGCCTGGCCGCAATGAGCACATTTCGCCGCTGTGTGAAGTCACTGCCGAGACGGAACGAGGTCTCACAGGGGAGTGAATCCTGCTTGCTCTGCATTCAGGTGATGAACACTCTACACAATCGAATGGAATTTCCACTGGAAGCGTACCACATAGGCGGAGACTGTTGAGTGGACGCTCGCGAGTGATAGATGTTGCTGCCGCACGACATTGCGAAGTTGCGCTCTTTGCAGCTGCTGTTGGAGTTCATCGTGCACTCGTTGTCGCTCTGCCTCCTCCAGCGTCTTGAGCTTGGTCTGAAGCTGCTCTACCTCATTCAACAGATTTTCTTTCTCCTCCTATCACACCGCCCATGGCCATTAGCAGGTCAATCATAGATTGTATGACTTTCAAACGAGTGTCATCTCACCTTGCGCAGGACGTACGTCGGTTTGCGCACAACTGGGGCTTCGAAGACAATTGGGTCACCATCTGAACCGAGGTAATTCATCTCAACGCCCTCGTTCAGTAATTCGCCCATGACCATTAGGCTGTGGCTCACGAACTGCATTTCCAGCTTTTGAATGAGAACTGCAGTGCTGCCAGAGCAGAGCAGTGATTGCGTACGAGTTGGAAACTCGATGATGATTTGTCCCTGAACCTTCACTCGCGTCGACTAATGCCAAATGGAGATTTTGTTTGCGTCCGAACGTGACAGCTGGATGTATTCAAAGAGATTCATCCTCAACAACTTGTCGACACATCGACTTGACAATACAGTAACAACTCCTAACATCTATGGTGGCTGCCAAAGTGCCCGTACGCCTCATCGAGCACTGCAGAGATCATGACACTTCCCCACCGGCCAAGGTGATCTCGAAGTTGGTGCTCAACAATCGGCGACAGTGCTATCTCTGTGGGACGGATCTTGAACATGCTAAGTTGAGAAATCACAACAGCACTTTCCTCTTCTTCTCGTTTGGTAATAGGGTTGTACCGATTTCTGGTGTGCCTCTGAACGACGAGCACACCGCTGAGGTCGTGTCGAATCCGGTCAGCTGTCCGATACGGATGGAGGTCGTCGTGGTCGACGAAGTCTGCTGTGAAAACACCAACTGGACCTCCGCCGTGCTCTTCATCAACTTGGTCGAAGTACTGGTGAAAGTTGGCGACGTTCATCTCGACATCAACACCACAGGTAACGCGCGACGAAAAGAGGTATTGCCGAATCCCGTCCACGCCATAGTCGATTTCGTCACAGGTCGTGATGTCATCGAAGGCGTCCGTGATGCGCATGTCGATGCTGGCGTGGTTGTCGACAATCGTGTCGAAGACTTGCCGAACGGTAAGATGTGGCGCGAAAAGAGGCGTTGTCTCGAGCTGAAGGGAACAGTAGTCTCCCGAGTCGAGTACGAAGCGTGTTTTCTCCGAGAACGGGCGAAAGGGATCCAGAAACCGCGTGCGAGTCGTGGCGTATGCAAGCCATCCCAGCAGAGCCTTTTGCTTGGCAGCGACTAGAGTTTCTCTTCGCTGGTTAGCATCTCGACCAAGGTGAAGTGTGGCCTCGTATGGTAGCGATTCCTGAGCGGTCTGGTGGTTTGGAAGGGCATGCCGTCAGCTTCATGACAAGCAGTGATTATCAGCGAGCAATAGCGCACCACGTAGGCCGAGACAGCGGATTGGGCGTTTACAAGTGAGAGCTGTTGCTGCTGCACGGCACTTCGCAGCAACGCTGTCTGCAGCTGGAGCTGGAGCTCGTCCTGCACCTTTTGCTTATCAGCGTCTTGCAGCGCCTTGAGTTTGGCTTGGAGCTCTTCCATCTCCTTCAGTAGGCCCTCCTTCTCTTCCTGGCCAAGTTGGTGGGTGAGAGATGTTGAGATGACAACGACACGAGCATCAGGCTCCTCACCTTGCGTACGATGTACGTGGGCTTGCGAACGAATGGCGAGGCGCCAACAACCGACGGATTGGCCATTTCTACATCTTCGCAGCCGTCCATGGACACTGGATGGGGTAGTACGAACTGCATGGCATCTTCTGGAATGGCAATGGATGCCAGCGGAGGGTGATTGCGTACAGCGGTGATTATCACGGGAAGGCTGGCTACGATGTGGTGCAATCGCGTGCAGAGCATGTGTGATGCACGCCAGTGCTTTGCAAAAGGCTGTGTGTATGGCTCATGCATTCTGCCCACAGCTGAGACAGCTGCTGGTCCCAATGCACACCCAAGTCCGCCCTCAGCGCGTTCGTTCGTGCCACCGAGACCCGAAATGCGCAAACTTGTCAAATCGTCGATTGAAACTCTTGTGGACGAACGAAAGTATCCATTGACACACTTTGACACACCTAGGCCCTGTTCCCGTAGACCTGCTCGAGCACGGCAGACATCATGACGTCGCCCCAGCAGCCGAGTTGGCAGCGAAGCACGTGCTGCGTTAGTGGAGGAAGTGTGTGCTCAGAATGGCGAAGCTTGGCGAGGGCTGCGCGAGTGAGCACGACAACTTTCTCTTCTACTGGCTGCCGAGTGGTAGGGTCGATTCGCGACCTGCACACCTCTCGGACTGCGAGCACCGCTGTCACGTCCTGGCGAACGCACTCGGTAGGTCGGTACGGGTAGAGCTCGTCCTCGTCAACGTAGTCCTCGGTGAATATCCCGAGCGGCCCGCCGTTACCAAACTCGTCATTGCTGTCCAGGAAATCCCAGTTGATGACCGTGTTCGCCTCGAGAGGGATGCCACATGATAGAAACGACACGTAGCGACTCTGCTGGACGCCCTCGTGCTCGTAGTCTGTCTCGTCTCGCGTTGTGATGTCGCCGAGCAGGTCGGTGACGCGCATCTCGGCACTGGCAAAATAGCTACGAACTGCATCGAAAACCTGTCGAACGCTAACTCGAGCCGCATCGAACGGCGTGTTGTCGGTGTGCATCGTGCAGTAGTCGCCGTTGTCGAGCACAAACTTTGTTGTCTCGGTGAATGGCCGAAATGGGTCCAAGAAGCGTGTCCGCGCCGATATGTAGGCCATTGCGGCGCAAATCTTGCGGCGTTTAAGCGCAACTAGAGTATTTCGGCGATGGCTTGGATCAGCATCGAGGCAGATCTTGGACTCGTGGGGAACCGTGTCTTGAGCGCTCTGAAAACAAATTGCAAGTCAAGTTGTGGTGGATGAATAAAAAGTGTTCATCTCGATAGCCTACCACATAGCTCGACACTGCCGACTGGACGTTGACGAGCGAGAGTTGCTGCAAACGAACTGCGTCACGCAGCAGCAGCGCTTCGAGCTCCCGCTGTAAGGCTGGATTCCGATTGAGTTGGGATTCCGAGATTTGTCGTTTCTGGGGATTCCGTAGTTCGCTCAGTTGGCCTTCGAGTTGGTCTAGCTTGCGAAGAAGGCGCTCCTTTTCCAGCTAAGGTACGAACAACATCTCGGTGAGCTTGGAGCTCCCGATTTCAAGCCCAAGAAGCCAGCAGACCTTGCGGACAACGTGAGTCGGTGCGCGCTTCTTTGCAGGAATCGCAGGTGGCTGCTGAGAAGTGCCTTTCATAAACACCTGCGAGGTAGAGGGCACGATTACGCCTTGCGGGACGCCAAGGCGCTTGTTCGATCGAGCCTGCTGCATCATTTGGTCGCTTGTTGTTAAATGACGAGGTAAGCCGAGGCGAGCATTGCGCTGCAACTGTTGATGATTCTCGGGAAGTGTTTGCGTTTCAAGTTCTTCAACTTGAAGTTTTCTTCCTGTTAGCTCGGCTTGACGGAGCTGTGTCGACCGGAGGCTTTCACGAATCCGTTCCGGTGCTGGCACTCTGGTAGACCAGCTCTCGCACGGTGTTCAGCATGATGTCGCCCCACTTGCCGAGGTTGTCTCGCAATCCCCATGCAGCCGCCGGAGACAATTTGAGATTGGTTTTGTGCAATTTCAAAAAGCAGGAGCAGGTCATGACCACGACGTCTTCTTTGACTGCGCCTCCTGTTTCATTCAGCGTCGTCCGGGTCTGCAATGTCACTGTGATCGCCGTGGTTGAGTCTTGGCGGATGCGTTCGGCCGGGACGTAAGGATACAGCTCGTCTTCGTCAAAGAACTCGCTGGCAATGATCCCAAAAGGCCGACCGCACCCTCCGTACTCGGTTTCTCGGTCGCTGTAGTGCATGAAGACGACGCTGTTCATCTCTAATGGGGTCCCGGTGGGCAAGTACGACACAACGCGGCCGTGAAGAATGCTCGTGTCGCCGCCGCCGTCGTCTTCCCGCAGCGTCACGTCCCCAAGAACCTCGGTCACGCGGATTTCGAGGTTGGTGTAATAGAACGTGAGCGCGTCGAAGACTCGCTTGACGCTGGCGACGCCCTCAAACGGGACGACGTCGAAGCGCAGCGCGCAGTTGTCGCCGTTAGGAGCCTCGAACCGCGTTGTTTCTGCGAACGCTCGACTCGGCTCGAGGCTCCGAGTTCTCTCGGCCAAATAGAGCTGTGAAGCGTGCAGCTTGCGAGTCTTGAGCCGTGTCAGTGTATCCCTTCGCCGCTGCAGGTCGACTCCGAGCCGAATTTCCACCTGGTAGGGAACGGATTCCTGTGTAGCCTGAGTCGTAAGAGCTGCTCCATCAGTTCCGATCACAACTGAAAAAAAAAAACTCTAGTCGCAATTGGAAATGCGAGCCCGCACCGTGTAGCCCGAGAGCGCCGAGTGGACCTTGGCGAGCGAGAGCTGCTGCGTCTGCACGATTTCTCTGGCCGCCAAAGTTTCTCGCTCTCGAGCGAGATCGGATTCCAGACCTCCAATTCTGCTTAAACGACCTCGATTCCGCTGTTGCAACTGCTTGAGCCTCGCTCGCAGCTCCTGTTCCTCGACTCGAAGGCGAGCGCTCTCTTGCTGGCCATGGAGTTATCGTACCAGGAAAGTTGACAACCCAGGAAAGTTGTAAGTACCAGGAAAGTTGTAAGTTTCAGGTGTCGATGCAGGACTTGAAGTATCAGACGCGGATTACGACACGCATAGAGCACGAGGAGCCCATCGGCGGTCGGGAACGCTCGCTTGCTCACCTTTCGCTGCTGGTGCGTGCCCAGGCGGCTCATTGTCGAGACGCTGGTCAGACTCTCAGTCTCCGATGCGTGTCAATAAATAGTACCCCCTCCCCATTTCGGCCCAGACTGGCGAGAATTTCAGCTGGTACTGTACTCTACCGCGAGCATTTTCGCCTGGCACTTTGGCGTGAAAAGTGTTTACCTGGACGTTGAACCTGGTCACGAGCTCGCCTCGAGCCGCAAAGCCCAGTGCCACTTTGGCTTTTTTCGCACGTGAACTTTGCTTGCGCGTCCAACGTGAACGCCACGCTCGACGAGAACGGAACCGCCGTGAAAAGTGTGAAAGTACGGTACGGCTCCTGCACAGGCGAGGGCTAGACTAGACTCTTGATTCCCAGTCAGACTCGATCCCCAGTCAGTCCGAGGCGGATGACCGGCAGCGGGTCACGCCATGAAGCGGCGAGGATGTTGAGACGCGCCAGGAAGCGATGGTTCTTTTCTCCCCACTTCAAGAACCAAGCAGCCCCCAACGGTAACCACACAACAATCCAATGCCGCCACGCACGCAGCGCAGTCAAGTCAGGTGGACGTGAAAAGCTCGCCGACGTCAGCAGATCCTTCGTGGCTCTTGCACTCGCCTGCTTGGAGCCAAAAAGTCAAAAAGCTGCTGTTAAAACAGGTCTCGCCATCGGAATCTGCTTCGGAGCCCGCCAGATGCACCGCTTTATGCGCCGCCGCCCTCTGGTGATTTGCAACTTTTGCAGCTTGCGTGTACGCTCGCAAGCCTCGCTGCAGGCAGCCGTCCTCAGGCCAAACGCGACTTGATCGGTGCTGCATCACGCCGATGGATTGGACGGTCGGGGACGCATGCAGCCTCCGCGAAACGACAGTGGACGCCTCCGGGCCACGCTCAAATGATCCGCCAGCGGCCTGATGAGCAATCCAGCACCGCGGCGCTGCCTCAGCCAGCTCCAGAGCCCAGAGCGGCCACAGGCGAGCAGCTCGGCCCCTCAAGATCGCGGGCTCGTTTTTGCGGCCCCGGGGGCGCAAAAGTGAGCATGCAGCCATTCGTCTTCATGCGCCGAGTCCATCGTCCGTCAACGCGGATGTTTGGACGGCCTCTTGCGTTTCACCACTAGAGCTCTGTACGAGGCGTACAACAAGGCGTACACATCCCCAGCTCTCGAGCCCTCGACATCTGGGGCGGCTGCATCTTCGAGAGCCATCATCGGCTGATGTGTCAGTAGCCCAAGCCATTTCGCGACTCGCCATCCCACGGTTCTGCTGCGTCTAGCCTGCTGGGCTTTCGGACTTGGGCCTCTTGCCATTCGCCATTGGGACTTTCGTCTCTTCAGCTTTTCAGGGCTCCGCTCACGTCCTTCCCGCGCTCGAAGCCGACGTTCGAGTGGCCTGGAGCAAGTTTACAGCTCCTGGATGGCTCAGGTTTGTCTCCCGGCCATGATGCTCCGGGCCGTCATGAACGCCCGAGACTCGAGTGATTCTGGCTCGAGCGGTTCCGACAGCGAGGATGAGACCGTCAGACGCCGGAATCCCGGCCAAAATCCCGACGAGGACGAGTCTCCGAGCTCCACGCAGCCCTCGCCGCCGCAGTTCTGGCGTTTCGGTGGGGACATTCCGGGTGTCGGGCCCTTCGACACGCTGGCAATTCCTTCGCCCGGTCAGAATGCTGCTGCAGAGGCCCAGACGCAGACGACAGCAGCAGCAGCAGGAGCTCCGCCCAAGAAGAAGCGGAAGAGGAAATACCGCAAGGGCACGCACACGATCCGCAAGGTGAGAGACCCGGGAACTCTGCAGCTCGTCGCTCCAAGTTTTCTTGGCCGACGAACAAAATTCTCAACAATACGTGCGTCCACCGGCAGGAAGAGATCGCGACGCTGCACCAAGAGATCGGCGAGCTGACGAGACACCTCGAAGCGCTCAAGTCGGCGTCGCTCCCAGCTACCAACAACAACGGCGAGCCCGAGAGCGAGCAGGACCGCGAGTTCCGCGAAAAGATTTTCTCCAACAGGCTGCTCCGGCGCGCGCTCAAGCAGCAGCAGACCAAGTTCGCGCCTGTCCACGCTCTCATGACCCACTACACGCTCTGGGTGCGTCCATGCGTGTCTGCTGTTGACCGTTGCGTTTACTCACGTTGCTGCTTTGGGTTTTGTCACCATCCAGGAATCTGAGGGCGTTTGTCAACTCCACCAGTTTCTGCATCTTGAGAGCGATGAGCACCTGCGACAGACTGCTCTCAGCGCCATGAAGACGCATGCCATCAACCGCGGCAAGCAGTTCCTGCAGCGTCGATGGCCCCATGTTGATCCCTGGCGGCCCATGAAGCAAGAGCACTTTTTCGAGTCCGCGAGAGGGGACTACATGGGCATTTCCAAAGTCACCATGCCTTTCAGGAAAATCACGAGCGTCAAGACCGCATTTGACGCCGTCCTCGCGTTCTTCAACAACCTCGAAATCAGCGCCTCGGAGCAATTTGGCAGCATCACGATCCGCGAGGACAACGACTCGGCCGACAGTGGCGTCGCTCAAAACCGACTAGTAACGACAGCACCAAGTGGACTGCGAATGGAGTCCAACACAATCTTCTTCTCATGTTACTACGACGTGGACAGTGGATGGGGTGACCAGCCAGAACACGGCATCGTTGTCTGCGACTTTGTCGATCATGACGAAAGATATCCGTACCAGACAACCGACCGAATCAGGAGAGACGTGTCAGCGGTCGTCGAGGTCAAGTGCTACCCACTGATGGACCACCAGTCGGGCGAAATGAAAACATCGGTGGTTCTCACGCGCTGGGTCCAAACCAGGCTACATCTACCAACCTTCAAAGTCGAACCTGATGACTGGGAAGCACTGTGTGAGAAGATGGAGCACTGGGTGCATATTCTCCAGCCCAAGCTTCTCGAGGGACTCGTGTAGAGAGAAATACGAAGTCGACAACTGTAGGAAATACGACCACGGTGCGGCAAAGGAACTGTAACGATAAAATCGTAAGCTTATAAGGTGCCTAAATTCTAGACGGTTGCTGTTAGCAATGCTGGCACATGCTACGGTTCACCAAGGCTCTACTAATGTCCACAGCATTCAAGAAGTAGAGCAACTGTCATTTGCCGTGTTGGTGCTAGAAAGACTCCATTGGTCTTAGCTGAATGCACCCAACCAAGTTGGTTTGCGCTTGTTACTGAAAGTTTGGAGCGTGATGACATAGAATCTTGTTCCGATTGGCTAGGTTGACTCAATAGTATTGAGTAATTCCAAAAAAGATTTTCCAGGAACGCTCGTATACCCGTTTCTTTTGACGAAGGGAAAACAATTGGAATGGGAGACAAAGGACTCGGATGGCAGTGGAAATGCAAACATCATAACTATCTTATGGCTCCAATGCTCCAATCTGAATCAGCATATTGCAACTCAATGGGGTAGAAATTGTATGGCAGCGAATCCAAAACGTCCCCGGGTCAGGCCACAGCAAAACGATGAGCCAGGATCTTTGAAATTTTCGTAGACGCTCAAGCGAAATGAGTCGTACGGCTCACTTTCATCTCTTTCAATGCGTCGTGAACGAGTCAAACCCTGAAAAGCAGCAGAACGTCAAGGATGTCAAAACGCAGCAATGCTGCCGCAATGCTTTTTTAGTGGTTCATTCAAGTAAATTATTGCTTTCAAGTTTATTGTTGCTTTACGAGTTTTGCCCCACGCTACTCTTGTGGCTGGTCGATGGCGAGTGTAAGACAGAGTAGTGCGAGTCGCTCTCTAACAAAACACGACTCGATCTAGAAGGTTGTGGCGACACGATCACAACCGAAATGGACGCCTCCTCCTTGAAATCAACGTGGTGAATCTTGTCGATTTCGTCGAGTTGGACAGCGGCGACGATCTGTCCAGGCTCAGTCAACGGGTACTTTCCAGGGCGGTAGGTGAACCAGAGCGCTACCTGGATGAACCCGAGGACAGCACCGGCGACGTTGGGCGACATGATGAACATATCACCTAACACGGCAGCGTACGCGACCCAGAGCGAGCAGTTGACGGCGTTGCACAAGCAAAGCGCGAACGGGAGCGATGCAGCCGACTTGTTGCGCACGATCTTGCGGATGGTTGCTAGCGGCGACGCGAACATGGCGATGGAGGAGAAGATGGTGATCCAGCCCGTGACAACCGCGATTTGGTGCTTGGACTGACCGGTGACGCCCGTGGACGCGAGGACGGCGTAGATGGTGTCGAGCAGCATGAAGCAGGCCGCGACCAAGCACACCCTGACGACTTTGGCGCGCTCGGTGCTCCAGTAGTAGAAGACGCCGGTGAAGGCGATGGACGTGAGCACTCCGAAGACCGAGACGACAAAGACCGGGAAGAAGTTGTCGATGTAGTAGGCGTAGATGGCGACCATGTAGCAGTTGGTGCAGAGCAGCACGACGGGCAGCACGGCCACCTCGCCCGTGGCGCGCTGCTTGTGCACGCGGTAGAAGTCTGGAAACGGCGACACGCGCATCGTGATGGACACGATGATGGTCAAAACGCTCAGCACCGTGTGTGCCGACATGGCTACGAGGGATTCCGGGCTCGAGGGGCGACAATGAGAGGGGCTTGAGGCCAAATGGGCGAATTGTGAAGTGGTGATTGGCATCGGAGACCGATCGACTGACGTGGAGTCTGACAATGCGCCGATGATTGTGCGCCACCTCACGAGCCTCAGTACGTTTGCGCGCCCACCGAAATCGCCAAACGTGTCCGACGCAGCGTGTGTGGTCCACAGAGCGGAGACGGTGGCCGTGATGCAGAGACCGTGAGAAATCCTGCGTTTCAAGCGAGGCCTCTGGGCAGAGCAGAGAGCAGTGGCACTTGGCCGATCGTAAAGCGAGGATGACCGTGCGAGTTAGAGTCTGTAGCATTGAAAAAGTTGAAAGTTGAATCGATTCCAGCGATCTGGTCGGGGAATGCACTCCTCTCCTTTGGTCGTTGTAACTGCTAGAAGATCACCATTGCAACCGCCAGAAGATCACCATCGCAACCGGTAGAAGATCACAGGAAATGCTGTCTCCAACGAGATCCATAGATCGCCATCGCTCGAGAGATCTCAAGTCAAAGTGGAGATCACCACTGCCAACTTGGTGGCACGGTCGCTGTTCGCGGGCATCAGCAGCTTGGTGTTGTCGCAGCCGCCGGTGCTGCGACAGCGAGCTGCTTGTGCGTCACTCGGCCGCTTTGAAATCGAGCGATTACTCGCGAGATTGCGTCAGGGCATCGAGCGACGTCAGAGCCTTCGTCACTTGTCAAACCGCTCGGTGGCTGAGCAATGGCGTCGCCTCCGAGCTTCGTGGCGCTGCTGGGCGACTCGCTGTGGCCTTCGGAGCTCGAGAATGACGCTGAGGACGCCCAATTGGGCGACTCGAGCGACTCGGCCGAGCCCAAGAAGAAGAAGAAGAAGCGCTCGAGCGACAGCGGGTCGATCGACTCGGCTGATGAGGCCAAGCAGCCCTCGGCCAAGCCCAAGAGGCGACGACGCAAGGCCACGCACACGCTGCGAAAGGTGGGCGAGTAGTAAACTTATGAATGGAGAGAATGGCTGGTTGACGTGTGGGTTGTTGGCAGGAGGAGAAGGCGAGGCTGCTCAAGGAGATGGCGGTGCTGCACTCGCAGATGGAGGACCTCAAGGCGCGAGCGCTGCAGACCTGCAGGCAAGAGGAGCAGCCGTCGATGGAGAAGTTTGTGGCGAACCGAGTGCTGCG
>JAASGX010000230.1:0-32421 GCA_023334415.1 Phytopythium chamaehyphon | reverse complement strand
ATCTGCGATGAACTGCAGTTGCTTCCATTTGAATGGCGCCCGTAGCTGAACATGGTCTGGAGCGGTGACGGCCAACACTGGATGCCAACTTTCTCCACGTTTGCCATCTTTGCCACACTTGATCGCTAGCCCGGAAGAGCTCAGGATCTCCATCTCAACGCCTTCAGCTCTCACTCGGCCCTAGAGGGTCGTACTCTCGGAATGTCAGGTTGAGCCTCCCTGGGCGCATGTGCAGCCACTCTGGCTGCGTGTTGGGGAAGACCCTCGTGAGCGCGTGCACGACTCTCCTGGCGGGCCCTCCGAACACGAGCACGTCTCCGGACTCGAGTCTCACGACTGGCACGGCCTCGTTCTCCCCGCTCGGGTAGTGGTCCGCGTAGGCGAACTCGGCCGCGCTGCCGATGGAGAACGAGACGACTGGCGAGCCCATGGCGAGCGCTCGCTCGCTCTCGTCCTTGTCCACGTGCAGCCCGTTGCGGCCCGCCTTCTTGTAGTAGTTGACGACGCAGATGTCGGGCTTTAAACCTTCACAGGCGCCCGCGACGCTCGCGTCCTCTGTCCGCGCGGCCTCCAGGCTCTCGATAGCCAGTCGACTCCAAGCTTCGGGGAGCGCGGGCGCCTCGGCGCCGTCGAAGTTGCCGCGCCGGCGCTCGTAGCGCTCCGTGACGACGTTCCAGTGGCGGCCGAGGCACATCTGGTGCAGCCGGCACTTGGCGCCGCTCGCGTACGCCGGCCGGTAGAAGCCGCCGGGCGCGAGTCCGAGCGCGCGAGAGGCGTCCACGAGCGCCTGCTGCTCTTCCGGCCGCAGGAACGCGCGCAGCAGCACCATGCCCGGCAGCAGCCGCTCGGCGCGGCAGCCGGAGCGGTCGGCCGCTTGGAATTGGGGAGGGGAGGAGGGAGCGGAGGCGCCCAGGAAGAGGTCCAGCTCGTGCTCGTCCAGGGGCTGCTGCTGCTGGCGGGCCAGGATCCGCTCGGCCTTGGATTTGCCCATGATGAAGACTGGAGCGCGTTTCTCGCACGGGTGGACGCGGGATTATGTGTGGTCGATGACAGGTGAAGCGATTGCTGCTTGGGCAAAGCGACACTAGACAAATGACGAGCTGATGCAACTTTCAGAAAAGCTGTCATGCCCAATCGAGAACTCGATCCTGTCACTACTACTGCAGGGAGAAGAAACTACCGAGGCCGACCTGTGCGATTCCTAGCAGACACAACTCATTCAATCGACCATGTACACGTAGTTGGCACCAATTCAATGGTGCGCCGCGCACTCACCAAAAACATCTTCGATGCTCGAGACGCGCTGCAGCTGCAACCGATTCACGTAGTTCGGCTTGCGAAGCTTCTGCAAGTTTGTTATCGCGTAGGTCGTTGGATCCCTGCCTGATAAATGTGCGATGAACTACAGTTGCTTCCACACTGCTGGTGGGATGGACTGTCAACACTGCAATGGCGAGTCACGCGGCTGGATGGCGCCGCGAATGCAGAGCGAGTATTGTGTGGCTTGAAACGGCGACTTCTCAATGACGTAGCTCCGAGTCTAGCTGTCAGCAACGTTTTCCCGTAGGCTCATGTACACTCGAGCCATGTCTTTGGTCGACAGCCCAGCTCATGTTGCTTCCCAAACACGTGCTGTGGAGTCAGCTTTGTTGTCGCTGAGGTGGCATATGCGGTGTCGCGAGAATCCTTGTTGTTGATTCGGAATAGAATGTACGATACTTTATTCCTACAAAACATGGGGACGATGAAGTGGGCTCCGTTGTGCCACGAGGCAGCACCCCTGCGGCACGCCGAGACAGTAAATACCACAGCGTTTGCTTCGTTGGTATCTCTGGTAAGTTCAACGAAGTGGGAGAATCGCATCAGCCAACCTCCCCAACGATACTTCCACAGGTCGACCTTCATACGGTATGACTTGCCATCACACTCAACATTCGGATCCGATTCACTTAAAGCTCCCAAAAAGCTCCCAACACAATAAAAGCTCCCATCAAGATCGGCCCCTAATGAATCGATCGCCAACAAAAGAATAATCTTCGCCACCACTTCTCCAAAGTCTCTGCAACTGATTTCGCTTTGCAGTAAAAGATCAGTGAAGTGCGGCAAGATGTGGCGCTCAAATGCTTTGTATTCAAGTTGTCTCCAAGTGCCCATGGGCGCGATCGCAAGGATCGGAGGGGTAGCTGGTTATATACTCTCCGTTCGCAGAGTCGACGTAGTGGAGAACAGACATCAACTCTATGACCCCGCGAGTCGCAAGTCACGAGAAAGAATGAGGTCGCGACCCGAGTCTGCAAAGTAGAGTGGCCTCGCTCATTGTCGGGTACATCCCATAAAGGCCTCCCCATCGGAACCAACAACTTCCACTTCGACTCTCAGTCTTGGTTAAACTTACTTTGGAGTCAACGACACCGAACCTGGAATTATTGTGGCCTGCAAACAAGTCCATCGACTGGTTCAAGACAAACGGAGAAAATGGCACCCCCGATAGGTTTTCCGTCTCGATGGGAGATGTAATTGATCCATACTGTGGTAAGGTATTGACGAAAACGGCAAAAACACTGTAGGAACTCACCACTTCAAGTTGAGCCGTCGAACGGCAGGTGTAATCGTCCGCGACAGCTTTGAGACCAATCTCTTGATCCCAATGTTTCACAACGAAGACGCGTCCTACTTCGAAGTACATCTTGGTTCGCTCCACCAATCATCCAAGTGACCGGTTTTCGACCGATCGTGTTCGAGATCTTGCGCCGGTGGAGGTGTTTGGTGACTCCGAAGAGCTCGGACGCCTCCTACCCGAAGAGATCATCTCAGTGTCAATTTGGATGCAGGATGATGCCAGCGAGAAGTCCTTGGCGAATTGGTACCACCACACATTCGTGTCTTCTGAAGGATGCAAAGCCGAGATGCACACATTGTGCCAGCGTGGTTAGTTTCTCTCGCCCGACATGGCTTCCCGCCGCTGGCCGTGTATATTGCCCGAGACAGCAAAACGTCTCAACAGACTTTCCATCTCGTCATGTCTGGATCCCGCAGAAAGAGAGGCGAGATCTCGCTCGAGCGACAGTAACGCCGATTGTCTGCGACGCGTGCAGGGCGACATCGACGTGAAGGAAGGCGTGGACTCGATCCCATTTTGAGTAGTTCCAGCCGTATCAAGCTGCCAAAGCTCGATTGCAATTGATCGTTCAGCGAAAGTAGTGCCGTGAATGATGTAGCCATGTCGTCTTCAACCCCTCTGAAACGCGATGTCTGTCTTTCAAAATCCATACTTTGCCCTCATTTTTCGTTTTTCCAGCCGGCCGAACGACACTCGAGCGCCATCATGTGGGTCGCCAATGCGCTTCTTCCTCCCGCTCCGCTCCGCTGCTGACGCCGCTGTCGCTCTTTACCGGCCGCGCTCAGGTCCGGGAAGGTCACGTTCAAGGTCACGCTCACCTCCGACCCCAAGCTGCCGTACCGCGTGTGCGTTTTGCTGTGTTTCTGCTGTTTTCCCTGTGAAAATGGCGCTAATCTGACGATTTTTGGGGCGCTATGAAGCGTGAACGTGCCCGAGCAGGCGCCGTTCACCGCCGTGCTCAAGTACGTGGCCGAGGAGGTGCGTTTCTTGGTCTCTCGCTGGCTTCGAGGGCGAAATTCCGAGCCTCTGACGCTGTTTTTCTTCTCTTGGCGGCAGTTCCACGTGCCGGCGGCCACGAGCGCCATCATCACCAACGGTTCGGGGCGTTGGCTGTCACGATCGCTGCAGTGATAACAGTTAGGACTGACGGAGCTATGGCATTTGGCAGACGGCATCGGCATCAACCCGTCGCAGAGCGCGGGCAACGTGTTCCTGAAGCACGGCTCGGAGCTGCGGCTGATCCCGCGCGACCGCGTGGGCGGCTGCGAGTGCTAGACGAGATGAGGGAGATGAAGGAGAGCCCGTAGACAAGAATGGACACGAGCGAGTGAAAGCGGGCGATAGTTGAAAGCTGGGTTTATTATCGCGAGCGATGGCGGTCTACCTGTTGTACGTACGTCGGATCTACAGGCCCTTGTTGTAGAAGACGTGCGTGACGGGGTCGGCGCTGGCCGAGTGCTGCTTGAAGGAGCGCAGCTTGGCCTGCAGCTCGGGCTCGAGCGAGGACACGGGCAGCGAGCTGCGCTGCGGGAAGAGCGCGCAGCAGAGCGGCGTCGAGAAGCTGAGGCAGACCCCCGTGAGCAGCACCATGGCGGGCCCGTTCATGGCCGGGTACTTGCGCAGGAAGGGTCCCTGCTCGAGCTTGTTCATGACGACTGGAGGGATGAACATGGCCGGCACGGCCATGAGGATGCGCGAGGGCACGACCTGCGCCACGGCCTGCACGGCCGCCGTCTTGCTCTTGCCGAGCGTCTGGCCGTCGGGCGTCTCAACGTCGATGCCGCCGAGCAGCTCGCGCTGGCGCATGAGCGGGATGTTGACGCAGTTGGCGGCGGCGACGGCGACGAGCGGCACGAGGCGGCCGACGATGCCGTTCGAGAGCTTGGGGCGCTTGGCGACGAAGCGGTTGAGCGCGAGCGCCGTGGCGACCGAGGCCGTGCTGGCGGCGCCGTAGGCCTGCAGCAGCTGCTCGGTGGTGACGCCCGTGCTGGCGTTGCGGTTCGTGTAGTTGACGACCGAGTTGAAGGTCTGGTTCATGAACTGCCAGAAGACGACGGCGGGCGTGGACCGGTAGAAGGTCATCATGCAGCCCGTGATGAGCATGTTGCCCGGCACCTGGAAGGCCATGCGCCCGAAGATTAGGTTCTTCTCGCCCGTGTCCGGGTGGAACGCGCTGTCCACGAGCTGCTTGGCGCGCCAGACCTCGTCCTCGCCCATCTCGGGCCGCAGACCCGCGCGGTAGTCGTCCACCGCGCGCTTGGCCGCGTCCAGCTCGGCGTCGCTCGCCAGCACGTTCAGCGGGTTGGTCGTCACGAAAAAGTGCTTGGCGCGCCCCAGGTACGTGCTCTGGTCCCACCGCGGCGCGTCCAGGTTCACGCGCGGCTCCATGGCTCAATTGTCGATGTACAGGAGGAGACAGGCGGCGACAGGCGGCGAGGTGGCCTGCGGGCGGCGAGATGGAGAGTGTTGCGGTGGTGGAGCGGCAACGTGCCGGTGCTGACGTTTGCGCAGCCGCCACTCGCTTAGAATTTACGCAAAGCGGCGGTCTGATTTATATGGGGTTCTGTATGAAGGATGTTAAACCGCGAGCGCGGGAACTTCTGGATATTACACAAACGGACTGCTCGAGCCATCTTGCTAACTTGAAGCATTTCCGATAGATTAACGAGTATAGATGCAAGATACGGGTAGTCAAGAGGTGCATAATAGTAAATACAACATAAATAGAGGCTAGAATGGATAATTCCCGGAGATGACGTGCCGAGCAGCTGCATTAGTGAAAGCGCCGCCTGGGGAAGATGCCGATCATCACGTTCGTCGCGCGCGTCTCGGACGGCATGCTGCTGGTGCGTCGGGATCTATGTTGTGTGCGCCACTCCGCGCTCTGGAGAGGCGGCCAGCTGTGCGATGGCGGCGGCGCTAACGAGTCACTCGGATATGTTGACAGGTGGCGTCCATGGAGAGCATCGGCGACGCCAGCGGCAGCCTCGACACGTACAAGCAGCAGGTACGCATGGCGGACGTATATTTAGTCAGATAGAGTGCTCATGGGAGTCGACGACAGGCCAAGCAGATCATGAAGAAGCTGGACCAGCGGTCGCCGGCCAAGTGCAGCATCGAGTCCGGCCCTTACACCTTCCAGTGCGTTGCGATGACGATCGATGACGCTGTTATTGACAGTTAAGCCTAATGACGACAATGATGTGCCAGCTACCTGATCATGGAGGGCGTCTGCTACCTGACGCTGTCGGATCGCGGCTTCCCCAAGCGCCTGGCGTTCCTGTACCTGGAGGAGATCCACTCGGGCTTTGTGGAGGAGCTGGAGCGTGACCACGGCATGTACTGGCGCGACGTTGTGACCACCGTTGCGCGCCCCTACGCGTTCATCAAGTTTGGTGCGTCATATTTTAGGCGACGAACAGTGAAAGAAGAAAAAGGTTGAGTAGCTGACCGCGAACTTGTTGCCAACACAGACAAGTTCATCCAGAAGAAGCGCAAGGAGTACACGGACCCGAACTCTTCGCAGAACATGTCGCGTCTGAACGACGACCTTGCGGACGTGCACAACATCATGCGCAAGAACATTCAGGAGGTGCTCAATCGCGGCGAGCGCGTCGAGCGTACGTTGGGCTTTAACTCATTGTTTTCTTCTGTCCGATTCGTGTTCTGATGAACCGTTGGTAATTTTGCAGATGTGTCTCGTATCTCGTCGAATCTGGCGGATCGATCCAAGGACCTCAAGTGGGGCGCCAAGAAGCTGCGGATGCAGGCCATCTACCGCCAGTACGGCCCGATTGTGGCCGTCGTACTGCTCGTGCTGTTCATTATTTACATCAAGTTCTTCTAGGCGACCTCACGCTCGAGCTAGTGTTCGGAGGGGGAAGTTTTGATTGAGATAAGCACGGATATGAGAGCACCGCGTAATTGATGACTAGAATGACTTGAACGATTCCTCAAACCCCTTAGACTTAAGGCCTCCACGGCTTATACAGGCTTTCACTGTGTAGGTTTGACCTCCCGCAAGCGGGCCATCCACGCGCCCTTAGACTTACGTATGATTACAGGGTTTTAATTATATGATCGGTGTGCATATGAACTCTTCTCAAGTGAGGACCTGTCATGACGTGGCATTAGCTCGATTGGGTTGAATATTTTAGTGCGGCTTTCATCAACATGCTACCACAAATCAATTCACCCAACCAGGGTCGGTAGCCCAAAGGAGAAGAATGGCCCCAAATATGAGAAATCACGACCCAGCGGACGTGCAATGGATTATGCGCAGCAACATCCAGGAAGTGGTGAATCGACCCGAGCGCCTCCTCAATCAGCGTACGGTGAACTTGACACTGTAATTCATGCTATATTGATCGCATGAAATTGATCAACTCTCAGCTGCTCCCAGATCCAAGGATTTCACATTTGTCGCCAAGAAGTTGCGAGTGAAAGCCATGGTTCAGCATTACGCCCCCATCATGGTGATTGCATTGCTCATGCTGCTCATTATCTACGTCGAGTTCTTTTGAGTGGGCAGGATGGAGATAGAGATAAACCTGTGTGATCCGAAATCCCAATCCGTTGACGTCGCTTGGAAAACTTGTTTTCGGTCTTCTTGTGTGACTCTTCAAGACCGATCCGATCCTTACTCCATTAGTGTTGCTCTGTAGAGAGCAATGGCGTCCAAGGACATTTGGGGCATGTTGTCGGCCGTGGAGAATGCATCGAAGGTGCTCACGCCACGACGAGACGACGACACTGCGAAGGCAGAGGAGAAAGACACTTTCACGCTCATCGTTGGGGAAAAAGGAGCGGGCAAGACGTCGCTCACGACCAATTTCCGCAACTCGTCCAAGGGTAAAAAGTATAATTGGTTAGTGTTGGCTTGATGTGGGAATGCTGATGCTTTGTCTACATAAGCTGAGGATATCAAGCCGACGACAGCACTCGACTACGTGTTTGTGCGGCTAAAGGCTGGTGCAAATGGCTCGCGACCGCCTGTAGCTCACATGTGGGAGCTCGCGACGAGCAAGTGCGTTGGCGACATGATCCGCATCCCTTTGGCGCCAGAGCGAGTCCTCAATGGCGCTCTAGTGATCGTGCTAGACCTCTCAACGCCTGGTGATGTGGTGCCGTCGCTAGTAAAGTGGCTCATCATTCTCCAGCGAGCAGTCAGCGACATCCTCAAAGTCAAGGAGAAGAACCCCGTCGACAAGTTTGCCGTCGACCGACTCCGTCAGGAAGCGATGATCAGTCGATACGGCACGGCACATCCCGATAAGGACGACGTGGTGCCAATTGCGCTCCCCGTGCTCGTTGTTGGCAACAAGTACGACACTTTCCGAGATGAAGACCCTGTCAAGCGCAAGGGTGTGCTCCAAGCCGTCCGCTATCTCGCTCACCTGTATGGCGCGAGCGTCCTCTTCACGAGCATGAAGGACAAGGCGCTGGTGTCGCAGTTTCGCTCCGTCATGAAGGCTTTCGCCTTTCGGTGTATGCCGAAAGGGGCAAGCAAAGAAGTTGACCCAGCGAAGCCTTTGTTCGTGCCGGCGGGCGCCGACCTGTTCGAGGACATTGGGATGCCCAAAACCGGTCGCCGCCACGACCAGTTCACGCGCGAGCAGCACGAAGACCGCGCTCGGCAGTGGAAGAAAATCGCGAGCGAGTACTTTGCTCCGTCCGGACTCATCGTGGACTCGGACGAGCGGAGCGACGGCAGGGCGGACGAGGACGAGCGCGTCAGCCCAGCGGACAAGTTCCCAGAGCCCAAGATCGACCGCGTCCGCCAGCAAAAGAGGTGTGTAGTTGCGAATTCAATGGTTTGCTGGTTGGCAGTTTGGCTGAAGCGTTGTGGCTCTCAGTGAAGAGCTCCGGCGCTACCGCGAGAGCCGCAAGAAGGCCATGGAGCGCAAGTCCAAGGCGGCGTAGCTCATGTGTGCCATCATCGCGTCGCTTGAATAGAAGATCGCGGAGCTTGCTTCCACTATACCATACTTTACTCGTGCTTTGAATTCTCTAGGGGGAGAAAAGATATCAAACGCGAGAAAGAGCGATAACTAGCGATGGAGTCGGTGTTCGGGATCGTGGGCAAGGACTTCGTGCTGCTGGCGGCCGACTGCAAGGTCGTGCGCAGCATCCTCGTGTACAAGGACGACGAGGACAAGGTGCGCTGTCTGTGGGTGTCTCGCTGGTCCAAATCGGCCGCCTGTAGCTCACAAACTTGGCGGTAAACAGTCGGTGCAACTGGACGCGCACAAGCTGCTGGTCGCCACGGGCCCGCAGAGCGACCGCGTGGCCTTCGGCGAGTACGTGCAGAAGAACATGAAGCTGTACGAGCTGCGCAACGGCGTGACGCTCAACGGGCCCGCGACCGCCAACTTCGTGCGCTCGGAGCTCGCGCGCTTCCTGCGCAAGTCGCCCTACCAGGTCAACCTGCTCATCGGCGCCGTGGACCGCGCGGGCGCCGACGCCCCCGAGGGCGCCGCGGCCGAGCCCAGCCTGCACTGGATCGACTACCTGGGCGCCATGGCCAAGGTCAACTTCGGCGCCCACGGCTACGGCGCCCACTTCTGCCTCTCCATCTTCGACCGCGAGTGGAAGCCAGACATGACGCTCGAGCAGGCCACCAAGGTGCTCCAGATGTGCCGCGCAGAGCTCGACATGCGCTTCCTCGTGCGCAACGGCGAGTGGAGCTACAAGGTCATCGACGCGAACGGCATCCGCGACCTCAAGGTTGAATAGGCGACGGACGGCGGACAACGAGTGGGGACGAGAGAAGTAGTTTTAAAAGCTTTAAGCAGCCTGCTTCGTTGTTCAAGAGACTTCGCTACGTCTTTTCATCAAGTCATTCACCGCAGATCGTAGATCGATCGATCTGCATTTCGTCAGTTCCAATTGCTTGTCAAGTCAACAACAACTTCTCCAGAGGAAAAAATCACGCCACCGGAGCACCGAGAGCGGGCTGCACCGAGAGGATGAAGGGGTCCCGCATCGGGAAAGAGATCGAGCGCTGGTACGTCACCGTTTGGCCCGGCTTAAGCGCGTAGTGAAAGCGCGATACCGTTGACGCGATGAGAATCTTGATCTCGAGTTGAGCCAGCGGCTTGCCCACACACATGCGCGGTCCAGCGAGGAACGCGTTGAGCTTGAACGGTGACACAGCCTTGACGTTTCCTTGCTCGTCGAGCCATCGCTCAGGTTTGAACTCGAGGGCGTCGCTGCCCCAGATCTCCGGCAGGCGGCCCATCGAGTACGACGTGAGCAACACCGTAGCTCCTTCGGGGACAAACGTGCCGTCCACCAGCACGGTGTCCCGGTTGGCAACACGAGAGTTGAGGCCGGCGGCTGGGTACAGTCGCAGTGTCTCGCGGACGCACGCCTCGAGGTACGGTAGGTCTTGCAGGTCCTCCATGGTCGGAATCCACGACGGGTCCTCTACGAGCTTCGGGAGGTTGGAAACTAGCTCCAGACGTAGAGCATGCTCGATCTCAGGATGCGACGACAGCGCAAACACGAACCAGCAGAAGGTTTGCGAGGTCGTGTCACGACCAGCCAGTAGCGCACTCACGGAGATGGCGCGGAGGAGAGACGCATCAAGCTTGGTCTCGTCATTATCGTCGTCGTCGTCATCATCCAGGCTGCCAACAACTGCATGCGGGTCGAGGCGTTTGAGACGACGGCGCTCGTTGTCGCTCTCAATGGCCTCGATGGCCATGCTCACGATGTCGAGGCTGTCGTCCTTTTCTCCGGCGGCCTTCTTCTCTCGGTGGCGGGTCAAGGACCGGTCGATGAGGTCGTACACGGTCGAGTCGACGAGCCGAATGCATCTCGTGAGCTCGCCCTCAAGCCCGATGCCGAGCCACTTCTTGACCTTCCACAGCGGCGTCGGCTGCGTGAACCGCGTGGTGGTGATGTACTGCGCGCGGTCGAACGCGCGCTCGAACTCGGAGGCCTCGCCCGCCGCGAGCGCTCCCAGCTGGAGCCCGAAGCCGACCTCGGTGAAGACCTCCATGGTAAAGCGCGACATGAGCGTGCAGAGGTCGAACTGGGAGTCCTCCCTGGCGTGGTCGCGCAGGATTGCGAGCAGCACGAGCATGTTCTTGTGCACGATCTGCGTGATGGACTCTCGCAGCGCGCGCGCCGAGAAGAGCCGCACGAGGATCTTGCGCTGCACGCGCCATTTGGCGCCGTTGACGAGTGTGAGGCTGTCTCCGAGCAGGTCTCGCATGCGCATGTGCATGCCCGGGCCCTTGCCGAAGGCCTCGAACTGCGTCTTGACCACGTCCTCGAAGAGCTCGGGCGTCGAGACGACGATCAGGTCGGGCCGCCCGAGCGCGCGGATGGCGAACGGCGACGGGTGGAAGCGCCGCACGTTGGCCAGCACGTAGTCGTGCAGCACGTCGTTCTGCCGCAGCAGGTCCAGCAGGTTCCCGAGCACGGGCAGCGTCGTCGGGGGCACCGGCAGCCGCTTCTTCTTGGCCGCTTGGCGCTTCTCGCTGGTCGTTTGGCGACTTAATTGCAGCAGAGCGAGCGCAGCGGCGACGCCGGCGCCCACGGCCGCGGCCGCCAGCAGCGCGCGGTCCTCGCGCTGGAACAGGAACGCGAGCATCGCGGCCGGTCGGCGACTGGCATCGGGAAGCGAGCGGACCGCGAGCGTACACTCCCGAGCGGATTGCGGCGGTCCATGGGCTTGCAGGTCGTCCCACGCTGCGGCGTCCGGTTAGGACGGTCGCATGAGCGCCACTGAATGTTGGGACTAGACAGATTAACCAGGACACTAAGAGTTGAAGTGCATCACAATGCAGCCGATCGCAAACCTGAAGAAGGGAGCGGCCTCCTCATCACCTCGACCCTGATGAGGAGCTCGTGGTCGACATGGGAGCTAATAGCGACGAGAGCGGGTGCAGTACAGATGCAGTCGTGTTATCTATCAACCTGGCGGCCAGCAGCACAATCCTCTAATGACACTCAGGCTCACTTGCGGCGCTTGTAGCGGCCCTTGGACTTGAAGGTGGCCGAGCCCTTCTTCGTGTGCTTCTTCAGGTCCGTGATCTTCTCCTTGAACTCGAACGGGTTCTTGGCCTCGCGCGTCTTGGCCTTCTTGGCCTTGGGCTCGCTCGAGGTTGACTCGCTCAGGTCCACGTCGAACGCGCCATTGGGTTTGTGCGTCGCCTGCTTGGCCCGGGCCTTCTCGCGCTCCAGCCGCTTGCGCGCGTGCATCTCCGAGATCGACTCCTCCTCGCGCGACCGCTGCTTCTCCATCTCGGCCTTCTTGGCGCGCTTCGCAGCGCCCGCGACGTGCATGGACGTGAAGACGTTCTTCTTCTTCTTGCCGCCGTCCTCATCGTCGTCGCCTTCAGCATCGGCGAGCATGCGCTCCTCCTGCTCGCGCAGCTCAAACAGCCGCCGCTTCTTGTGGCTCATGAGCTTCAGCTTCTTGGCACGAGACATCGGGTCTTCTCCCTCCTCGCTCTTGCCCTTGTCGTTCAGCTGCTGCCGGACCAAGCGCTCCTCCTCAGCGCGCTCGTTCACAGCCTTCTTCTCCTTCTCTGACATGAACCAGGTACGAGCAGGACGAGAAGCAATCTCATCTCGGTGCTTCAACAGATTCGAGGCGCGCTCGGCCTCCTTCTCTGCCTCGCGCATTCGCTTCTCAAGAGTCTCGTCGTGCATAACGAGCTTGATGTCCTCCTTCATACCCTCGATGCGAGCCTTCCACTGTGCAATTACAGGGTCCGGCACGGCTCGGGACTTGACAAAACCCTTGCAATGGCGAGTCACCTGCTTCATCACTAGACGGCGAGACTCACTCGTGAGGGTTACGGCACGACCGTTGCGGCCAGCACGAGCCGTACGGCCGACACGGTGGACGTATGTGGTAATGTCCTTAGGCATCTCGTAGTTGATGACGGCGTGCACACCCTTGACGTCGATACCACGAGCAGCAACGTCAGTACACAGAAGAATGTCAACCTTGCCGTCGCGGAAGTTCTGGAGAGCCTCGAGCCGCTCCTTCTGACTCAGGTTGCCGTGCAGTTCGGCGGCGTTGATGCCCGCCAGACCAAAGACGATCATCATGCGGTGAGCGTGCTGCTTCGTCTCCATGAACACAATCGTGTTCGTCCGGAACGTTCGCGTGCACAGCGCAAGAAGAATAGATTCGCGGTCGTCCTCACGGTTGGGACGGATACGCACAAACTCTTGCACAAGGTGCTTGGCCATGTCGAAGAGTGGGTCCGTGCTGATGCGAACCGGGCGCTTCATCGACAGCTCAATCAGCTGGTCGACCTTCGACGTCAGTGTAGCAGAGAAAAGCATAGTCTGGCGAGCCACGGGACACATCCGAACAAGCTCGTTGACTTCCTCCGTGAAACCAAGCTCGAGCAAACGATCAGCTTCGTCCAGCACCAGAATCTCGAGGTCATCCATGTGAATACTCTTGGAGTTGCGGAGGTGATCAATCATACGACCGGGGGTACAGATGACAACGTCTGGGCGGTTGCGAAGCTCTGCCTCCTGCGGCTTCAGCGGCAGTCCACCAACAGCCAACGAGCTCGTAATGTCCGTAAAACGGGCAAGCTGTTCCAGCATCGACTGACACTGAGTCGCAAGTTCACGAACGGGACAGATAATCATGACTCGCGTAGACTGGACGCGGCGCGATCGGAACTGAAGTCGCTCGAGAATCGGCAGCAGGAACGCAGCCGTCTTACCACTACCCGTTTGGGCACTGGCGCAAATGTCCTTGCCAGTGAGCGCGACCGGAATCGCACGCTGCTGAATTGGCGTCGGCTTCTCAAATCCGACCTGGGTAATGGCCCGCATGATCGGACGGGAGAGCTTCAGGTCCGCAAAGGTCTCAAACTTGGTCTTGGCGAACTCTTGCGCTGCAAAAGGATCGGACTCAAAAAACTCTTCGGCCTTCTTGCGCTCGAGCTCGTCCACGAGCTCCTCGCGAGACTTGGCGCCGTCCTTTCCGTCCTTGAGAGCGGCCTGCAACTTGGCCTCTTCCACGACGTCTTCTTCTTCCTCCTCCTCGGCCTCTTCCTCCTGCGCCTCTGGTTCCTCTTCCGACTCGCTGCTCTCGTCGTCGGAGTCCTCCTTGTCCTCCTCCTCCTCATCGCCAGACTCATAGTTTTCCGCCTCCTCGTCCTCGCTGCCGCTCTCCTCCTGCTCCTCCTTGGCCTTCTTCTGCGCCTTGGCCAGCTTCTTGGCGCGCTTGGCCTCCTTCTCGGCGGCCTTCTCCTTGCGGCGCTTCTCGATCTTGGACTGGATGGTCGTGCGCTTCGTGCCCTTGACCTCGCCCTCCATGCGCTCAATGCGCGAGATGGCCTCTGATGCACAACGTCAGCCTCCTCACCACCATCAAACCCCAGCAAACCCAAGCAGGAAAACGCACTCGTGAAGTCCCAGGAGCCGCCCGTGGACCCAGAGAACGCGCCGCCCTCGTCGAACTCAAAGTCCTCTGCGATCTCTGCCTGCTTGACGGCCGCGCGGCGCTCGGCCTGCTCCTGGCGCTGTTTGTTCAGCACAGCAAGCAGTAGCGTTAGCCACATGAACACAATTCGTTAATAGCAGCAACTGTAACCCAAGCGCGCTCACCTTGGAGATGATGGCGTCCTTCATGCCGGCGTCCTCCATCTCCTCGTCCGAGCTCTCCTCCACGTTCGAGAGCTGCGCCGCTGTCAGCATACAAACGCCGAGACAAAACTCAGTAGCGCGCGCACCTCGTCTTCCGACGCGATCGTCATGACCAGGTCATCGGCCGCCGCCGGCCGCTGCTGCTGCTTGGACTTCTTGGCCATGCTGTTTGACGCCTCGCCACCAACAAATGCCGCGGCAATCGCCATCAAGCGACGTCGAGTGGGTGGAAGCGCCGGCGTTGTCTGATTTTCGGCCAATAGACAGCCGAGTATAGCATAAATACCGCTTCAATTGGCCCAAAATCGAATTGTTTCGCTATTCGCTGAAATTTCAGCCAACCAGAGGTGCCCGTAGCCCTCGTCGTTGAACTTCCTGCAGGAGCGCCTTGACATGCAGTCGTCACTGTTGTTTCCATCAACAACAAGGAGAGGAGAGGTGCGTGGCGTCGCGGGACGCCATTTAACGAGCCGCTGGCCGAGCGCCGGACGACAGTCGCCAGGACATGGAGCGCGACCGCATGCGTACGTGGCGGCGCTATCGTCTCAGCACCGCAAGCGCCGATTCTATAAGCTCGCGGAGGCTCACAGTAGCGTCGGTTGGGATCAGACCAGCAGGCGGTGGCCGACGGCATGCGGCGGCGGCGAGAGGAGGAGGCGCAGCGGCGACTCGAGCAGCTCGAGCGCGCGCGCGTGGCCAACCAGATCTCTCCCGGTGCGTCCGGCGCTTCAACGTGGCGCTAATGAGGCGCGAATTGGTGCAAAATGCTGACTTTCGCACTTGTTGTGGCCGCAGACGACTACAACCGGCAGGTGCGAGGCGCTTCCAGTTTAGAAACAGTGTGGGGCGGAGCTGGTGCTGACGTGTTGCTGCTGTTGCTGTTTGGTGTTGTTGTTTGGTGCTGTTGCCAATTGATGCAGCTGCACCTGCTGTCGTTCGCGTTCCTCGCCAACATCGTGGCCGTCCGCGAGCGCAAGAAGCAGATGAACCAGTGCCCGTGCGTTCTCCCTTCCCTTTACCTGCAGGCTCAAGTAATATGGAGCTGACCGCTGTGCCTGGTGGGCGTTCGCAACAGGAGGAGCATGTACTAGGCGCCTCAAGTCAAGCTTCATCTCGCCAACGATAGCACGTCGCTGCATGTACACATTTTTGTCCAATACACGGTCCGCAATCGGACTTTTGTCCAATCACCGCGCGCTCGCTCCCGATAGATCGCGGCTTTTCACACATGGCATGAGCGACCCGCAGCAGTGGCGCCGCCGGCCGCCGCCTCGCGCGGCCTCCACGAGCGCCGCGCCGCCCTCCAGCGCCAGTCGCCAGCCCAGCGCTCGGTCCAGAGGCGCGGCGGCCGCCATGGCGCCGACCGCGGCCTCGAGCGGCAAGCGCGCGGCCAGAAAGGCCGGGGGCAGCGAGCCCCCGGAAAGGACGGAGGCGGGGGAAACGGCCAAGTGGCGCGAGCTGCGGCGGTCGGTGAGGGTGCGCGCCACGATGGACACGCCGGCGGAGCGGCAGCGGGTGGCGCGCGTCGCAGATCTGTGCGACGAGGACCGCGAGAAGGTGGCGCAGCTGGTCCGGCGCGTCGTCGAGGTAGTGGCGGGCTTTGGGGGTTAATGGCGGGGTTTCTGGGGGTTAACGGGCTCGCTTGCGGTTAGATCGGCACTATCCACGAGGAGAGCGAGGCGGCGTTCGAGAGGGGGAGGGTCGCACTGCAGAGGGAGATCCTCGAGCTGCGGGCGCAGGCCAAGAAGGACGCCGCGGACCTGGACGAGCTCGGCGACAAGCTGCGGAGCGCGCTGCTGTCGGTGCGAGAGCACCAGGAGCGCGTCGCGGTGCTGGAGCAAAGCAGCGACGCGGAGGTCCGAGCTCGGCACGAGGCCGAGCGGACCATGGATATGCTGCGCGTTGAGGTCGACAAGCTGCGGGATCTGGTGATGAGGCAAAGAGATGAAATGGAGGAAGACAGACGGCAGGAGAATGAGCGCCATCGCGCTGATATCCAGATTCTTAACGAGAAGCTGAGGCAAGCGCAGGTGGAGCTGATGCAAGAGCGGGAAGACCGAGTTAACGAAAAGCAGCGAGAGTTGGAGCAGAGACTTGAGCATCAATTTGAGCAAGTGGCTCGCGAGGCTACTGAACCCGATAGGGCTTGCAAGTCTGGCAGCGGTGAACAGCGCAACAGTCTTCTTGAACATCCACCGGACGCATCAGAAAGAAATGCACTCAATCCGCCGCCATCGCTCGATATATCCTCGTTTCTCAACACATCGATTGAGCTCCCAGACACTATTCGCGCGATAATGGATGAATGGAAGCAGCGCATGGAAGAAGCGCTGGCAGAGGCATCTAGGACAGCTACAGCTGGGTTATTTTCGAGTGATACCCCTCGTGCAGACCAGCCAAAGGCTCGAAGTGATGAAAACGATAAGCATGCATTTCAAATGACAGAACCGCCAGCGAATGGCTGGAAGAAGCGATCGCCATCTTTAGCAGCCAAGAGGTACAGGAGAAGCAGGTCTGTTGTGCCCAAGCGTTTAGAATTCGAGGAATCACACGGAGAAGATGGTGCTAGTGAAGCAGAAGAACGAGAGCACGTGAGTGATGACAGTAGCGACGAGGGTAGTCATTCTTCTGACCCGACATTTCGAGATCGCGCATATCGTCGACGAAAACTTAGCTCAAGGCATCACTCTAGAACAAGGCGTGAAATCAGCAACGATACTCCTAATGGAAAACGGGCGCGTGTTGCAAATAAACGGGAACGGAAAGCACGCTCTGAGTCTCGAAAACAATCGAGTCCGCGGCTGAATTCCAACAGCAACAGTGACCGCGGCGAAAGCAGCACAAACAAAAACTTACTCACTGCCGAAGATACCAATCCTGAAGGTTTTAGCCACAGATGTACTGACACATTCGAATCCAATGATGGTCAGCCATATGCAGATATCGCCATCGGGACTAGCAATCCAAAGTCGAATAATAGCGCTACGGCACATGAAAGCAGCTTCGTCAGCCTGTACGAGACGTCACTCTTTGATGTTGTCGATGCAATCGAAAGTGTTCGCACTCGAGATATTGAGAAGCGACGCTCCGTCGAGCCAGCTGTAAGGATCCATCCTGCGCAACACCAGAATCCAGGTTCTATTGACAGCCCTGAAGGCGGCTCACGGATGGATATTCTTCGTAAACTCATGGAAGAGCGAGAGCGAAGGCTTGTATTTGATTTCAAACAGCCAGAAGATAAACAAATATCACGCAGGACGAGTCAACTCGGCGAGATTCAGCATGTAAATGAAGATGCGGCATCCATTGATGATTTTGTGGTATTTGATGCTGTCAAAGAATTGTACTCACGTGAAGTATTCGAGAGAGGGAGGAGACATACTATATCGCATGAAAGTAACTGGAAAGCAAGAATAAATGGCGACGTTGATGGTCTCGTCAAGATGGGACGGCCTATCGGGGACGGTTACAGAACCGGTCGAATGGCTGATACATCGACGTTGAGGACGATGCTGCCGCCTCCAAGAACCACAGAGGGGATCCGAGAAGCTATAGAAACGGATTTGGAGACTCTTCTTCGCGAGGAACCTCTCGTTTTGGACCTGTCCAGTTCACTATGATATCCAGATAAGATAGTTGAGGCTGCGCTAATTTTGTCTGGTTAAGCTGCAAGCAAAACAAATTTCACCAGTGCAAAGGATACTTGCCTTTGTAGCCATTATCTTACCGGAACAGAAAGGTCATTGTTCCAGCACCAATTACTGTAAAGACTCTTTTCTATCATGGTCAAGACGAGGTGATCGAGCATGGTCCAATTGACCTTTCACTTCAAGAGTTTCGACTACATAGCAACATCTAATTTTCCAAGACTCATCTATCAACCGAAATGCAGCACCTATCGCCCGATGAAGTTCGTCCAGCTCAGCCAGGAGCTGTGGAGGTGTTTGATGGTGGGGAGAAGCCGCAACAATGGGCAGTGCCTGCTTCAGCCTTCTCAAGCAAGGTTGTTCCCATGAACGTGCCCACCCAGCAGCCTGACCCAAACGCACCGGGGCGGTGGGAAGTCGGCCTCTTTGGGTGTTGTGTCGACTGCGTCCCCAACTGCATGATGAGCTGGTGTTTTCCTTACATTTCACTCGCCCAGGTCTATGCCCGACTCGGAATCACCACCTACCGCAGCGCGCTTTACCGGATGTGGTTGCTCACTGTGCCGTTTTTCATTCTTCGGCTTATTGCGAGTCAAAGCGAGGACGGTACTGGGGCAACGCTCGTTTTCATTGGATTTTTGCTTTCGGAAGCCTTTTTCGCGATGGCCGTATCCTACGCCAGAGGGCGAGTTCGCCAGCGCTTCAGCATCCAAGGAGATAGCTTCGGCGATTTTTGTGTTGCTTGGTGCTGCACGTGTTGTGCGATCGCTCAGATGGCGACACAGTCGCGCAGCTACAAGCGTGGTGATTGCTCGTTCGCCGGACCCGACGTTCTTCCTCCCTTTCCTCAGTAAGTAGCGAGTGCCGAAGAGTGAAAAAGGACTGCGAAGCTTGCTTTGTAGATACCATTTTCCATGCCTAAAAATACAGCACTTATTTGCTTTTTGCATTGCTCACTCTTCAAGCACTTCCGAGAGATAAAAGCACAGCATGTATCAGCCACCACCAGGCGGGACATACTACCCACCCCAAGGTGGCAGCATGTATCCTTCACAGCCAAATGAAATGTATCCTCCGCAGCCAAATGGAATGTATCCGCCTCAGTCTGGTGCTGCGACGTACCAAACTCCAATTCAAGCCATGCATCCATACCCACAATCTGGTCAATACGCACAACAGCCAAGTATGATTTATCCTCCGCAACAAGTTGCCGCTTTCCCGATCCAGCAGCCAATGATGTATCAACAACAACTAGCACCACAGATGTATCCCCCGCCAGGTACGTATTCACCTCAGCATGAAGGAATGTACCACCAACCTCCTCCAGGGATAAACGTTCAAGGACAACCTGGAATTATGTATCCGGTACCCGGGGCAGCTACCCTGTATGGCGGCGCGAATAACTGGGCAAACAAAGTGGCACCGATGCAGCCAGGAAATATCGCCGACCCTAACGAGGGAATCCAAACTGGTCGCTGGTCAATCGGGCTCTGTGGTTGCTGCGCGGACTGCGTGCCAAATTGCTGGATGAGCACGTGCTGTCCGTGTATATCACTGTCCCAAATCTACGCGCGGATCGGCGTCATCAGCTACAAGAAGGCTCTTTACCGGACGGGAGCACTTGCGTTTCCGCTCGTGATCCTTCGATTTATCGCCAACAATCTCGGTCCTCAAGAAGGCCAAACTGATACTCGCTCCGTCATCGTGTTTTTCGCCATGATGGCTCTCGACTTTGCGTTCGTGATCGCCGTGTGCTACGCTCGCATCCGCGTTCGCCGCCGCTTTCGCATCGACGGGAATTGCTGCGACGACTTGTGTGCTTCTTGGTGCTGCACGTGCTGCACCATCGCGCAGATGGCGACCCACTCGCGCAGCTACAGGCGTGGGGACTGCTCCTTCAGCGGCCCAGACGTGCTCCCGCCTTTCAAAGCCTAGGCAAGACTCGATAGGCAAGACTCGATGCCAGCGTAGCTTTCGCTAGCTGCACATTACACTTCAACTTGAAACCGTTACATCTGATTCCGCACCCATATCTGAGACGAGGGGCTACAGAGATGCGCATGTCATTGTCATCCCCGCCACACCCTCATGACGGCAGGGACCGACGACTGGCGCGCGCTGCTGGCCCAGGCGCAGCAGCAGCTGCAGCAGAGCGTTGGTCAGCTGCAGCGCTCAGCCGCGCTCGTCTCGGGCGACCCTCGCGCGCTCCCCGTGGAGCTGCAGCTGGCGCTGGCGTTCGGCGCCGGCCTGGGCCTGGGGCTCGCGCTCCCGCGGCTGCGCGCGCCGTTCCGGCGGTTCGCGACGGTCGACGACGTCCCCGCGAGC
Source organism: Phytopythium chamaehyphon (assembly GCA_023334415.1). Classification (NCBI taxonomy): domain Eukaryota; phylum Oomycota; class Peronosporomycetes; order Pythiales; family Pythiaceae; genus Phytopythium; species Phytopythium chamaehyphon. The sequence goes on along the minus strand of JAASGX010000230.1, from coordinate 12,195 downwards.
TTCTTCCACCAGGAGCGCCGGCTGCGGGCTGTGAGCGCGGGTGTGAGCGACGGCGACACGTTCCGCGCGCGCCACCTACCGCTGCTGCGCGGCGCCGGGCGGTTCGACGGCAAAAAGTCGGACCATACGCTGCAGATCCGCCTCGCAGGCATCGGTGGGCTGGCAGTCGAGAAGATGAATACATGAGAATAGCCTGCTAAGGACTATGTGTGTGAGGGCAGACACGCCGGAGACGGCCAAGTTTGGCAGCCCAGGGCAGCCGTATGGGGAGGAGGCCAAGGCGTGGCTCGCCAAGGCGCTCGAGGGAAGACCGCTGACACTGACGCTGCTCCATAAAGACCAGTACGCGCGAGCGGTCTGCATGGTGCAGTACGGTCGATGGCCGTTCCGGCGCGACGCGTCCGAGGAGATTTTGAAGGCCGGCCTCGGGTACGTGTACCGCCAGGCCGGCGCAGTCTATGGAGGCAAGCAGGAGAAGTTCGAGAAGCTCGAAGCCGAAGCTAGGAAGCGCAAAGTTGGTATCTGGAGCCAAAAGGAGGCGGAGCGAGAGAGCGCGGCGGAATACAAGGCCCGAGTCAAGTCGGGCAAGCAGTGAATGCCGCCCCGTTGAAGCTCACCACGTCATAGGATTTTGTCAAAAGTACTGGTGCTGCTGTCGGACGTTTTTGTAAGACGACGGCGGGCCAGCGCTGCGGATTGGCAATATTGCGTCAGCTCAAGCGGTTAACGTCCACTGAAGTTTCTTGTAAATACAACTTACGAGATGGAATTGTTGCTGTTGTGGGACGTCGACAAGAGGTAGCTTGCGCCGTCGGTTTTCTAGTCGGAGAGACTACCGTAGACACTTTGCGCTGAAATGCCCGCTGGCGCGCTATCTCACGGAAAGCATCTTCTTTTTGTTCTTGGATAACTGTGCCATGGAACCCATGTTGAGTGCAGATAGATGAGGAGGTTGAAGGGCGTTTGCATAATGAGGATCTATCGTGAAAGTGTGGCTGTTGCCCTGTTACTCCACATGGGCGTCGCTTCAAAAACTGTGTTGGAGTTGGGCACTTCATGAGATATTGGATCAGCGAGAAAAATAAAACTGCATGACCACAACTTACCAATGCTCCAGACGATTTTCTGGGTACACCATCTACAGCGACATTAGTGCTACGATTAGCTCCTTGAACATTGTAGCAGCCTTCGTCATCCTCTCTTGCTGCGCAAGATCCTTTTTGTTATGGGCTAAATATGATAGAAGAAGAAGAGGATTATTTCAAACACATACCGAGAAGGTCGAAATCTTGCAGCTGTCGTTCTCGTGGAGTTTCCACAATCAGTTCCGTCGTGTTTGGCGATTGTGAAGGAGACAGCAACAACGGGTCGACTTGCTGTTCGTCATACTATCGATAGTAAGCAAGAGTCCGCGGCTTAGTTAAGGTGCATCACTTACGTGGAACGTCGACTTGCGCATCCGAGTTGCAAACATGGGGAGTTCAGGGCCGATCTTAGTAGTATCTCCTGTCTGAAGTTTTACTCCTGGAGACAGCATCATATCGCGAAAGCCCTGGGTCATAGGCTCGATAACAAACTGTTCGCTTGTTTCATCTTGAGACGGACTCTTTCCTAGGATAGGAAGCGTGTATGTTGAATGTTGCATGGCCTCCTCGAGATCCGGTAATCCAGTTGTACTTCCTCTTTTACCCGGACTGCTCCGCTTGATCAAGTACACTACTTCAACTGGAGCGTTCTGTTCAATATTTCCTTCTTTACCACTCTCATCATCGTCCGAGTTTTGGAGCTTGACCAACTCAATCGAAAAGTGATCCCTCCTAAGTCGTTTTTCATCTTGGCCGCTTGAGGACCCGTCTTCGTCACTACTTCTTTCACTACTGACTGTCTTGTCACGAGGCGCTTCGACTTCGGGGCCCAGGTCGGCCGTAGATGCTGACAAGCACCGTACATTTCGCACTAATGCGATTGCTTTTCTAGGCGAACAACGAGGGGTAGCTTCAGGAGGACCAGTACTAAACACGACACCCGGCGGGGGCATTTTGGCATCGTTAGCAAAATGACTTGTGGAACTGGGCATCGAAGATGATGCGATCACTTTCTTCTTCCGCTGCTTGAAGGAACATAGCGAAGATGGCCGAGATATTGGGGATTCGTTTCGATTAGTACTTCTGGGCGTCTGTGGAGGAGACGAGCGCTTTCCCCCTGCCGAAGCCCCGTAATATAGCTCCGATGGACGTCTCCAAATTCGCACTGGGATCTCACTCCTCGAGAAGCTGTCAAGGTTTCCTCGAGGTGGCATCTGCTTTGCTTGTTTTGATGCAAGCTGTGATAACACGCCTTCAACGGGATCTTGGCTGAGAACGGCAAATTCTCGAGTATCAATTACCGGGCGGATTGCCTCGGAAATCATTCTTGAGACAGAAAGTGCTACGTAGCCCATTAAGCGCTCATTGTAGAACTCTTCAAAACTCTGACCAACGCTTGCATAGATCATTTCGTAGACAGCTTCAATAGCAGCATCGTCCGCATCAAGCAAGGATCCAAGCAGCATATCATCATCAATTGCCAGCGATGTCTCTTCATACCCCCATGCGCTCAAAGTATTAGTTGACAGTTGTCGTGCACTAGCGCACCGGGATTCGTGCTCACCTGAGTATTGCAGTCCATCTAAGGATGCCGCTTGGTTTGCCTCCATCACGGTGCTGGCGTGTAGTACGCAACTTTCCAACACGACACATTACCAAAAGGACCACCCGAAAATACAACGTGATGGAACTCTACTTTTGCTCGATTTAGCCCACCTACTTTGATTGAGCCAGCTCCTGGACCATGGCTTGTTCAAACAAGTTTGTTCCCACAGTTCCACGAGCCTTGTTCTCTTTTTCTTCTCGCGATCGAGTCCTTAATCTTGCCAAGATCAGCTCCCGCTCCGCGTCTTGAACTCCGTCAGCCAACTGCTTTCGCTTCTTCTCATCCTCTGTCAGTTCCTCTTCTTCTGCTTCTGGCTTTCCTGAAGCAAAAAGACGACGCAAAATGCCTGGCTTCTTCTTTTTTACAAGTTTTGCCGTCTCCTTGGTCTTTGCAACTGTTTCTGCAGCTGGTCCATTCCCTCTTTGGCTCCCTTCTACAAGTAAATTTCGACTCATCGGTCGCTGGGCAGCCTTGGCTTCTTTCTCCTCCATAGCTTGTAACTGTTCTTTTACCTTAACGAGTTCACTTTCAAGCTCCAACTCTCGCTTTTTGTGTTGCTGCTCCCGCTCAGCAAGTTGGAGCTGATGCCGCTCTGTGCCGTTCTTCAGTACAAATGGCTGTTTAGTTGTAGACTCTTTGGTCTCTAGATTGAAGAAGATCTTTGCATTGGCTTTCTCGTCGAAAAGCTCGAGCCAGTCACCCGCTTGAGCAAAACTGGACCAAGCAATCCATGTGTGACTCTGCTTCATCCCCTTTGCATGCGTCAACCCAAAGCATCGCGCACAAAAGCCGTCACCGCAGAGGTTGCACAAGCGATCGCTCTGCCGAACATCACACTCGACGCAGTACGAATCCTTCTCTGTGAGGAGCTCCTCTTTTAGAATCTCGATTGCCGTAAAGACATGATCGTGTCTGACACGACTTAAACTGTGGATACGATCAAAACAAGGGATGCACAACTGTTCATCGCACTGCTCACATATTCGAACGGCCAAGGTAACGGTGCATTCTGAGCACAGCTGAGCCCCAGTCTTGAAATGCATTGCATTGGCAACGTGCTGGAGTTCCTGTACTGTTTCATGGGCTTGCTGAAAACAATCGTCACAGTAAAAGCACCCTAGTCTAGGGGTTTGAACGGCGGCTTTATCGTCTGATTTCGATGGAGTGGGGCATTGGTAGCAGAAATAAGTTGCGAGATTGGATTCCGAAGATTTGTTTACTTCGTCTTTCGATTGGCATCGGCTGCGCATGTCAAGCTTTACAACAACCTTAAAGTCATGTGCACTTTTAGCGGTTGATGCAAGTGGACCATGGTGCTCTTGCGTAAAGCAACTGGTGCAGTAAAGCGGGGATTCTGGGCACTGGACACACTGCTTTGTTGCTCGACTGGATTTACATATACCACACTTTCCCGCAATCAGTTTTTCAATTTGAGATGCTTGGGTGTTTTCGTGCGTATTGTCTAAAGTAATCTGTTTGGTTGTATCGTCACAATTAGTTGTCTTTACCTTCGTGTTGACCGCATCCTGCCTATCAAGAGATTCCGCTTGATCTTCTTGAGGTGGTGGATCCCATCGACTCTGGTTCGTGGCTGCGTTGTAGAAGTAGATGTTTCCGTATTCGTCTTGCAGCTGCGCCCACGGAGATACAGTGTCTACACCCCTTTTACTGACTAACGTTTGCGGTTTCTCGAGTTCTTTATGAGCCTTCCGCTCCTGCTCCCGGTACATTGCTGCTTCAGCTTGGTATTTAGCCAACTCTACTTCACGCTTCGCATGTATCAACTTCATCTCTAGTTGTTTTGCTTTCCGAATTTGAATCTCCAGCTGCTCTCGTTGGTACTGCTCCTGCCACTGCTGCTCTTGTTCTTTCCACTTTCGTTCTTGTATATATTTTGACTTTAGCTCTTCCAATTTTCGTTGTTGGCGACGGCGGTGAACGCGACGACGATCAAGAAACCCTCTAGCAACTTTCTGTATTACAACTGCAGCCCGTTTCTCTCGAGCACGGCGTTGCTGATCACGCACCTTTATAACCCAGAATGCAGCACGGCACACATAACCGCGGTAATATCGCTGAAGAAATACAATTGCGTTGTCCTCTTTTGCCATCTGCTGTTTCGACAGCTCAAGTTGGTGCTGTAACCAGTCATACTCAAGCACAGTAAAGCGCTTTGAGCCTACTGCATTCGGATTCGAGAAGTAGTGCTTTGTCACGAAATCCAATAGTTCAGACGAATTCTGATGGATTGAGTCCGGACAGTGCCTCGACTGCTCCAGCTCCACCAAAGTAATGGCTTCTCGTAAGAGGCTAACCATTTTTCGGACCTCCACACCACGTGCTCGTTTTTGAATCATCAAAGCAGAATGTCGACGTCGTTGAATTTCCAATAGCTTTTTCTCGCGCAATCGCTGGACTAGAATTCGAGCACCAACAGATCGTGCCCAACACTGGATACGTGTAATTGCAAGGCATTTTCGCTCACGTTCTATGACAAGTCGTTGTCGCTGTAGCTTTGCAAGCTTGCCTCGTATCCCTGATTGAATTGTGATCGCAGATCGACGATGCCGACGGTATCGCTTTTGCGCAAAATACTGACGGACTTTGCGCTGGATCAAGATAGCTGCAAAGCGGCGACGATTGCGCTCGTCTTGTCGACGGTATCGCTCTGATTTCGCAGCGTATATGCGATAGCAGCATTGAATTTTGAGGGCAGCTTCTGCTCGCATTTCTTCTAATCGATGCCCCTGTGCCGCAAACCGGAGGTGTAGTGCATATCGACCTTTGCTTTTCCGCCAGCTTGCTTGGACACGCCGGGCAGCCTGATCTAGTTGCTTCGCACGAATCATGTCTTTGAACACACGGCGACCAAACCATCCGCGAGCTACCCGCTGAATGTTTATTGCTGCATGTTGCCGATGCTGCTGTTGCTCTTCCAGAAAACGAATGCGCTCTAATTGAACTCGTTCCTCGAGGAGAGCTTGTCTTTTGATCTCAAATCGCCATTGCAACACCCAGCGCGCCTGACATTTTCGCCACCACTTTTGGATTATTAAAGCGCAATTTTGCTTGTGTTCTTTGAGAAACCGCAAATCATTAACCTTGTTTCTTGCTGCTAACCTTCGCGCATGAGTTTGGATTTTTGTCGCTGCCCGATTTTCTTCAGCTCGACGGCGGGCAACAGCTTCCTTGCGCTCGCTAAGGTCTACCCTGGCTAAGTGCATGCGCCACTGTGTTTGAACTTTTGTAATTGCCATTCGCTTCGCCACTCGTTTGTCAATTCGGTTTTGAACAACTATACGGCGAAAAAAGAATTGGATACGTCGAGCACAGTGGTTCTGAAGCACCATGTTGAAGCCAAGGCGCAAAGAGCTCCAGAGCATTGTCGTTCCGTAACTCTCAAACCGCAAAAGTTGCTGTATTTCCATCCTTCGCTTGTAGTCTGCATCGAGTGAAGCCTGCTTAAGTACCCTGGCTAGGGCTACAGCTCGTCGCTTGCGAAACCGCCCTTGAATCACTGAAGCTGCGCTGTTGCGCTCTATCAGCTTCATAGATTGGGCTATCTGATGCCATTTCTGAAAGGCACGCTCGATTGTTCCAACGTATGCATCGCTTACAAGTCGCTCAAAAAGTTTGATAGCGCGCTCCTGTGATTGTTTGAAGATGGCGAGTTTGCGATCTTCCCGTCGACCAACCTTATTGACTGCCTGCCAACGTTTGAAAGCTGAAAAAAGGAGGCGGTGCTGCAGCTTGGCGAAGATCTGAGTGATTATTGTAACGCCTTTATCCTTGCAGTAGGAACGGAGCTCCAGGTTGCGCTGGAAGAGAAAAGTCAGCGGTAGGCGAGCACGCTCGGCTTCAATTCGAGCTTCGACGTCATTCTGTAGATTATTGAGCAGTATGGGCAACATGGATGAGCTTGAAATGGCCTCAAAAGTCTTACCTTGAGTTGTTCCTGAGCCTGGTGCAAAAGCTTAAGCTCCCCGCTATAGTCTTGAATCCGAATCGTCTCTCGACTGTCTGCGCTTTTCAATGTAGTTGTTGACCCAATCTTCTTGGTGGAAAGAGCTGGGAGTCTGAAAAGAAATGGAGGTTAGTACTATGCTCAAGTGATCGCTTCAAGCGCAAACGTACTGCAGCGACAGCATTAGTAGCCTGTTCTTCTGTTTCTTCTTCCTTTGCCTCGGTGACAGTCTGGCTTCCACATGTGCGCTCTTTGCCTTCCTAGTATCACCTAGGTCGCATTCGCTACTTGATTGCTTTTGTGTGTATGTAATGACATTTCGGGTAGCTGGTGGGAGCTTTAACCGCTCTGGCTTGGTTTCTTTGGCTGCGTGCTGGTTGAGATTTGGCTTGTGCAGCTTCTCGGGTTGCCGTCGTGTTTTGCAAAGCTTTTTCCGCGCGATAGCTCTACTTGCCACCAAAGGGCTGTCCTTACGCTCATTATCAGCATCGGACGAGGAAGAAGATGACGAAGATGACGAAGCAAATGGAGCTCGAAAGTCTTCGAGAGCCTCGCTGTCCGATCGCAACCATGGGTACTTGGTCGTCAATTTTGCGGCGTCCCAACTCATGAGTCTTGTTGCCAACGGGCTGCAATTCCTGGTAACGTCTCTTGAAGGTGACACTCCCACTCAACAATAGTTTCAACAAGCTGAAGCTCCTTCGACTTAGCCTAGTGCTCCACTGCGGAGCTAGCTACGCGAATGTTCACAACAAGAATGCTCCCTTACTATCGTTGCTGAATGCACCCAGCGTGTCCGGCGAGTCATCGGATCATTACAGTTCTCCTGTGATAACTCCACGGAGAGTTCAAGGTACAAAATATCTTGCTTGAGGTTGATTGTGAACAGGATGCCGATGGAATTTTGCTTTGAACATGCAACGACCCTACTGCAGTGGGAGGGAGTGCGCTGCAAGCCGCAGGCTTCTGCCCGGTGCGCGCGTCTCCCTCCGTCATATATACATTGCTTTTTCTTCTCTTCTGGAGTTGTTTCCTACATTCCTAACTTCGCTGACCGACTCGGCAGCCGCAACATCGATGAATCTCAAAACCCGAATGCACTAGAGCTCGATGCGCTTGCCGCCGCTGCCCGTGCTCGCATTGCTCATAGTCTCCATGTTGCGGTGCTTGCCGTTGCCGTTGCCGTTGTTGTACGAGTGGCTGCGGTCGTACGACGCGCGCCGTGTGCGGCCATTCGGGTTGCGGTTCGCGTTGGCGTTGTAGTTGTTCGCGTTGCCCGTGAACGACTGGCGCAGTGACGAGTTGCGCATCGGGTAGTCGCCATTGTCGCTGCCGTCGTAGGAGCCGCGACGAGAGCGGCCACTGCGGCTGCCAGTGGGAACTCCAGTGAATGACTGGCGAAGCGACGAGTTGCGCACGCCACCCTCGCCGTACGATTCCTGACGATCGTATGAGCTGCGGCGGCCACGCGTCTTGCTCTTGCCGTTGCCCGGAGCACCCGTAAGCGACAGCCGCTGCTGCTGCTGCTGCTCCTTCTGCTTGGCGTCCTCCGCGAGGTCGACACCCAGCGTCACACTGAAGCTCACACGGTCGCCGCTCTCGTAGCCATCGTCCTCCAACACAATTCCCATCACCTTACCAGGAGATGCGATCGGACCGTCATCGCCAGTGGGCTGGCGAACAGCCGAAGGAGCAGCAGCAGGCGGTTCGACAGGGCCAAGGCGAGGCGAGTTCGTCGGCGTCGATGACGTCTGGCGCTTCAGATGAGCGTTGATACCCGCACCGTTAAGCACTGCAGCCATGAACGACTTCTCAGCGACAACCTGCGACGTCGGCGACACCACAGCAGGAGCCGGCGGCGCCGGTGCGGCAGCATCGATGGTCACGGTGGTGGTGGTAGTCGTGGTGGTCGTCGTGTTGGGCGAGATATCGCGAATGTTCACAACGCGCTGCGTCTTCGTTGCCTCCTGAGGCTTCTTGGCCGTCGACAGCGAGTTCGCGCGCTTGATGGGCGTGATTTGAGAGGTCGAGGCAGTCGGCGCAGTAGTGAGGTGCTCGCTAATGGAGCTCGTAGACGGAGCGGCCGGAGTCGGCGGGTGCAGGTTCGTCAGCGAGATGCGCATGCCCGTCGAAGGCGCGGACATGTCGATCACCTTGCCAGGAGCATTCACAGCAGGGTTCATACCAATCTTGTTGACGCTAGCTGCGCGCTGCGGGGGCGGCGCCAACTTGGCAGCGAGCGCAAGCTTCGTGAGCTTCGGCACCTCGTCGCGATGCTTGCGACTGAGCTCCGGGTCCTGACGCAGAATGAGGCGGAGACGAGCGTTGGCTTTCGCCAGCGCCACATTCTCACTCTCAAGGTGGTCGGTGTGCTGCTTGAGGTGGTCGACCGTGTGACGCAGCGCAGTGCGCTCCGCGTGGGCCTCTGTCAGACTCGACTGCATCAGAGAGATTTTCTCCATGACCGTCGCGTGCTGCACCTTCAGGTTGCGATGACCTGTCTTGTAGCGCGCGAGTTCTGCCTTCAGAGACTCGTTCTCCTCCTGCAGCTTAACAGCACGCTGGTTGGCGGCGGCAAACGAGGCGCCATTCACGTACGCTCCACGCTCCATAACCTCCTTCTCCTTGCGCAGCTGCGCACCGTACGCCTTCAGGTTGGTTGTAGCTTCCTTGAGGGCGGCGTTCTCGCGACGAAGCTGGTCAATGACCAGGTCGGCGTCCTCAAGCGCCTCCTCGCTGCGCATGTGCATCGAAGTACGGTTGCCGTACGCTTCTTGCTCAAGCGCAAGGCGCGCCTCACGCTCCTGCTGGAGACGCTTCTTGAGCAACTGAATCTGGTTCTCAAGCTTGGCATCCTCCTTCGCCTGGGTCTGCAGCACCTCGTACGAGCGGACAGCCAAGAAGGTACGAACAATCGATTGGATCGTGACGATGGCCTTCGTGATCTTGCGGTACCGGCGGCGAGCCACGCACATCTTGAAGATGTTCTGGATTTGTGTCGCGCGGTGCTCCTGGCGTAACTGGGTCAGCAGCTTCTGCGCACGCATGCGGCGCGTGTACGCCTGCACGACGATGGCAGCAGCACGCATCGACTTGTACTGCATCTTGGCGCGGTGAGCACGGTAGACCGACTCAACAATAACGGCAGCGTGCTTGGTGCGCTGGAAGATGGCGACGGCCATCCACTTGCGAGAGTAGCGCTGGAGAACGACAGCCGCAGAGTTGAAGCGGCGAGAACGCATCTCCTCGAGGGCCTCGAGCGCACCCGAACGGAAGAACACGCGAGTCTTACCGATCTGGTACTCGCTCTCCTTGCCAGGCATCAGATGCTTCTCAAGCACCTCGCGCACAACCTCAATCATGTTGTCACCACCATCGGCAGTCGTAGTAAGTGCCTTAACTGGCGACGCATCTCCCATCGACAGAGCAATACCACGGAAGCGCTCAAGGAAGATTGTCTGCAGCATGCGGTTCGGGAAAGCCATGCGCGAGATGCGAACCGCCTCCACGACACCAGCGCACTGAAGCTGCTCGGTCACCCGCAGTTTGTTGAAAAGAGCGGCGCTCTTCTTGCCGTTAGGCTTGATGCAGCGGATGTAGTGCACATTGGTGCGGCGAATGTCTTCCATTAGACCATTGAGCTGGCTCTTGAACTGCGTACCAACAGTGTCGGAAATGATCGAGTTCTTGCGCTTGAGCGGAGCACGAGGGCGGGCTGCAGCAGCTGAGGTGGCGGGGATGCCCGTCATGGCGTCTCCGACGTGCTCATCGGGGAAGAGCTGCTTCAGGAATGGTGATGTCGTCTGCTTGATGAGCAGGATCAGGTCGTTCTGAAGTGCATCCGTGTTCTTTACGAGGAAGCCAGCCGTGTCGTACTGCACAGGGCCAGCGTAGTGCTTGATCACGAAGGCGTCGCGAGCAAAACGCGGCACATCGAAGCGGTCATTGTCGCTGTAATGCGCACGCAGTTTGTTGGCAAAGGCGGCGTCGCTACCCTTCGGTCGCATGCACTCCTCGTTCAACAGCGAGAGAACACCGAAGCGACCCTCGATAAGCGAAAGCACATTCGCATTGTCCGCAAACTCGATGCGCGTCCAGGGGATGCCCTCTTCTTCGTACTCGGTCTGCACCGACTTGAAGACATCCTGCGTGAACTTCTGCTGCAGTTTCTCGTTGGCGTAGTTGATGCAAAGCTGCTCGAACGAGTTCTTCTCGAAGATCTCGAAACCAAAGATATCAAGAATGCAAATCTTGTTGGTCACATCAGCATGCGGCGCCGACGTCGACTGGTTCACGCGGTGAATGAGCCATGAGAAAAGGTGCGAGTAGAGCGCAACGCCAAGCGCTGTTCGTGCACCTTGCGCCTGCGACACCGTCAACGGCACGTGGTACGTCTCCGTGACGGCCGACAGCGACATCTGGCGCTGCGTGAGCGCGCGCTCAAGCTCCTCCTGGGGGAACTCGAGCAGCTCCGCCACAATCCCTCCAGTACGCAGGTTGGCCTCATCGCTCACGAGACGAGAAGCGTCGTCGTTGTCCGGCAGCGCTTCCAGCGCAAGCCGAGACAGGTGCAGAATAGCCGCGACCACCTTAAGAATGCTCAGCTGGTCTTCGGCGGACACGCCCATAGTTTGCAAGCAGCGCAGCGTCATTGCGAAGCGCTCCGCGTCCTTCATGCCATCGCTCACGTTGCTATCGCCAACCGGGCGAACAAACGGGAAGTCGGACGCCTGCATACCAGCAAGCTTCACCTTGGAGGTTGTCTCCTCGGGGGCCGCAAGCAGTTGGTAGAAGATATGGTAGTTGCGCTCGTCCTGGCCCTGCATGGACACGCGGGACTTCTCGAGCAGGTAGGTGCGCGACTTGGCTCCGATGAGCTGGCCGACGGCGTTGAACTGCAGCTCCGAGAACTTACCAAAGCGCGACGAGTTGTCGTTACGCGATGTCTTGGCATTACCGAACGACTCCATCAGCGGGTTGGCGTCCAGCACTCGGTCAATGATGGTCGACTCTTTGGAGGAAGCCTCCTTGACCGAGTCGCTGCCGGCCGCGGCCAGGTGGGACATGAGGATCTTGGTGGTCTCCGTCTTACCGGCACCCGACTCGCCGCTGACCAGGATACTCTGGTCCTCACCGAACATGCGCATGTGCTGGAACGCGCCGGCGCTCGTAGCGTACACGTGCGGCGGCAGTTCGCTGCGGTCGCGGTCCAGGTACTGGTTCTGGAGCTCCGGCGTGTAGATGTCCAGCCACGAGTACTGCAAGTCACATTGGAAGCAGAACGTGTTAGCTCAGGCTCATGAAAGACAAAATGGGGGAGCGGGAAGAGGCTACTTACGGGGTTGACGGCGATACAGATCGGGCCCGTGTACGTGTAGGGGATCTGGCGCAGGAAGCGCAGCTTGAGGTTGTACAGGATGGCGGGCTCGTGCAGGTAGTTGAGGTTGACCATGTCGTCGATGCCGTCGTCCGAGTGCAGCTTGTTCTGCAGCAGCATCGTGCTTTTCTGTGTTGGTGCAGGCGAGCGTGAGTCGGGCGTT
>JAASGX010000229.1:0-32452 GCA_023334415.1 Phytopythium chamaehyphon | reverse complement strand
CCACCACGAGCACCGTCGCGCGCCTGCGCGGGGGCCTCGGGGTCGGCGGCGGGGCGCGCATGGCTCGCTCGGCTCGCTCGCTCCCAGCTGCAAGTGGCGCCTTCAATCGGGAAAGTGCGGTTTTCGAAAGCGTGATTGTTGCGTTTCGAAAGCAGAGCCGACGCCACGGGCGGATGGGCAACGCGTGCTGCGGCGCGGGCGACGCCGAGCTGCGCCGCCGCCTGGCGCTGCTGCGCGCGGGCGCTGCCTTCTCGCGCAGGACGGCGCTGCTGGGCGTGCTGCGGCGCTCCGAGCGCGGCCTCCTGCGGCTCGACGGCGCGGCCGCACGGTGCGTCGCTCGCCCTGGAGCTGCCAATCGATCGTCGACGGGCGCCGACTGACGGGCGCCGACCGACGGGCGCAGGCTGCTGTGGACGCCGCTGGTGGGCGCGGGCGAGGTGCAGGAGCTGCCGCTGCGCCGCGTGGCGCGCGTGAGCCCCGCGGGTGCGACGCGACGCGATGGCGGGCGAGGGATGAGCGCCGACTGACGCCTGACGACGCGCAGGCGCCTGTGAGCTCGTACTTCTGGGCGCGGGCGGCGAGAAGCTGCTGGAGCTCGCGGCCGAGACGCAGGCGACGCGCGACCTGTGGGCGCAGACGCTGGAGGAGCTGTGCGACCAGGGCGAGGCGGACGCCGATGAGCTGGCCAGGCGCGAGGACAAGCGCAAGGAGGTGCGTTCCATTGGCAGCCCTGCCTTTTGCTGCGAGGCAAGGCCAACGGCAAACCTTCGTGCGGCAGCGCCACTGGAGAGAGCGCTCGGCGGAGCTGGAGCAGCGTCGCCAGGACGCCGAGGCGAGGAAGCAGAAGCTCGGGCTGACCGGCATGAAGTACACGGCGCAGGCGATGGCCAGGCGGTGACGCAACGACTAGGTTCCAATGCATGGTATTCCGCTGAGCATACTGCCTAAGGTGATCGACTGCCGGCGCGCTAGTCTCGCGGTCGGCAAGCTCTTGCTGTCTACAGCGTGTGGTGGAACGAGTCGGCCAGCGCGAGCATGCTGGTCGTGTCGAGCGTCGCGCCGATCACGGGGCCGATGGCGCTGAGCACCGCCGCCTTGGCGACGGCTCCGACCGGGATGGCCGCGCGCATCTCGTCGCCGAGGAGCGGGATGTAGGAGATGGCGGAGGACACGGCGCCGAGGTCGCGCGCGGCGAGCGAGATGGGCGCGCCGAGCACCTGCAGCGGGACGCTCACGTTCTTGACGCGGCGCCAGCCGTAGATGAAGCCCGGGCGCAGCGACACACCCGTGGCGGGGAACCTGCGGGCGGCAAGCGAGGTCAGCGACGGCGGCGGCGATCGCAGCCGCCCAGGAATGCCGTGCCGACCTGGAGGCGACCGCTGCCTCGGCGCGCTCCTTGCCGTTGTAGTAGCCGTAGAGCGGCGCCCAGCTGGGGACGTGCGAGCCCACGCGCGAGTTGGAGACGAACACGAAGCGCTCCACGCCGGCCTTCTGCGCCGCGCGCGCCGCGACGATCGTGGCGTCTCCGCACAGGCGCTGCATGAGGTCGTCGGGTCCGAAGGCGCCGACCGTCGAGACTGTGCGGGTCGCAGCCAGTCGGTCGGGTCAGCCCAGCGCCAGCAGCAACGAAAGACGCATAGATAGATAGAGCGACGCACTGACGCCCGTGACGCCCTCGAGCGCCCTGGCCAGCGCCGCGGCGTCGAAGAGGTCGCCCTGCTGCCAGTCGACGTCGTGGATCCAGGGCACGTCGCGCCACCGCGGCTTGCCCGTGGGGCTCAGCGAGCGCGCCCAGAGGCCCTTCTGCACGGCGCGCTGCAGCACGTTGCCGCCCACGAACCCGCTGCCGCCCAGCACCAGCAGCCGGTGCTTGCTCGTCTCGTACGCCGCCGTCGCTAGGTTTGCCTTCATCGAGTCTTCGAATCATCGCATTCAGAAGCCTTCGCCGAAGATCACGGCACTCCCTCGAGAGAGTGGCTGATCTTGAACCGACGCCGCTGCTCGCGACTCGTCACTTCAAGCTCGAGCGATGGCGAGCAGCGGCATGTCGGCGGCGGCGTTCGCGCGGTCGCGCGCGGCGCTGCGCCGCAAGCCGCGGCCGGCTAAGAAGGCGCTGGATGACGAGGACCTGGAGGAGATTAAGGAGGCGTTCCACCTGTTCGACACGGACGGCAGCGGCTCGATCGACGTGCGCGAGCTCAAGGCGGCGATGCGCGCGCTCGGCTTCCAGGTCAAGAAGGCCGAGATCCGCCAGATGATCGCCGACATCGACAAGGACGAGTCGGGCACCGTCAACCTGGACGAGTTCATCGAGATGATGACCGGCAAGATGGTGAGGCGCATGCCCGACACGACACTTTTCTCTACGTGGTGTAGTCTGACACGGTGGCACCTCGCCGCTTACAGAACGCCCGCGACTCAAGGGAGGAGATCATGAAGATCTTTCGGCTGTTCGACGATGACAACACGGGCAAAATCTCGTTCCGCAACCTCAAGCGCGTCTGCACCGAGCTGGGAGAGAACCTGACGGACGAAGAGATGCAAGAGATGATCGACGAGGCCGACCGCGATGGAGATGGACTCATCAATGAGGAGGAGTTCTTTCGTGTCATGAAAAAGCGCTCTGGCAACCCGCTAGATGATCTGGATAGCGACGACGACTAGCCAATTCTATCTGCGCTGTATACCCTGTACGTCCAAGTAGTAGACAATGCTAAGACGAATGGATTGATTCAACTGCTATTATTCTTGTGTATGTTCATTGACTTCCTACTGCATCATGGCTTGGTCAACGACGGATGACAAACCTCTACCCAAGTGGGTTTCCAAGCGAACCGATTGCAAAATCTCTTGGACGCTCCGCTTGACCACGCGAACATTTGCTGATCCATTTGCTTCAAAAGTTCGACCAGACTTTTCGCTCGATAAAGACTCGCAGCTCTTTACGATGTTGAGCCGGACGCGTAACGTCATGCTCAATGATTTGCATTTGGTACCCCACATGCTAGTACTTCTTCCACCTGACTGATGCTCCATCACCGATGGATATTTATCTGGCTTGCTCTCATCCAAGCCAAGAAAAAGTTCGTCAAGGTGTTCTCGAATTGTTAGCATGGGTTGCCACAGTGAAACCTCAAGATCATGAAACCCGGGTGCGCTTGGGAGCCGGAGATGGCCAAGCGCTTCGCGGTGCTTTCGGTTCCAGCTATCCCGTGAGTAAACGCTGAAGTGGAACACTGGGAGATCTGAACTTCCTTTGTTATTCATAGCCCGATTCGTGTCTGGCATTGATTCTTTGGACGAACGTTGTGTATCCTGAACAAGTTTCAAGTAAAACGTTGAATGCGACCCGAAACCTGCAACGGGGCTCTTCTCCGTGTAGGTTCTGCGAGGAATGCATAGCGGCGTCGATCGAGCCTCAGACAGCAGAGAATCATGTATTGCTGTTTCCGGTTTAGACGTGTCCGTCGTGACCACACGCCACTGCATTACCCCATCGTTTTCCACATTTGTCGCGTCCAGAGTGTACTCAACTCCAATCGGATCAGTGGAAACAGAGTTATTGACAGCAACCACCTCACACATCACAACCATCGATTGCTCGTTAGATCGACTACGCCGGTTAGGTACCAGTGCCTTGAACAATCCCGATGGAATCCCCGGGTTTTGCCATTTTTCTACCTCGGTTATGCATCGTTGATCCTCTCGCAATGCCAACTCCCTCATAACCCGACCATGTTCCTCTGAATCAAGAGGTAGCAAATCGCTTGCGTTGTCCAGAGCAAACTCGTAGTGTGCTCCGTGCTTGGAGACAAAATGGTACGTTGAGAGCGCTGGTCCCTGCGTTATGCGGTCAGGGTCATTCTGAGTATCGCTGACAGGAATGGAAAATCCTGGAGTCGCACGTAACAAACCCGTGTTGACGTTGTAACTCAACGTTGCCAACAAGATATTCTCCTTGTTCTCGATCTGCGCTCCAATGTGCATTACACGATGTAAAGTTCCTTCCTCTCGAACTGTACGATACCACAGGCGTTTTCGATTCTTTGCCCCCAATGCACTAAGTGTTTTCGTCTGCTCTCGACGGCTATTGCTTTTCCCAGCATCCAAATGAGAAGACGCTGCATTGCTTGTCGTGACAGAAGATGCTGTGGCACTTAGCCATCTTGGATACGATGGAAGAGCGTGATCAGTGTTGTACGATACCAATACTCCATTGGTAACTTCCTCCTGCCAACGAAAACGATATGCCCATGCCGATCCAGGAGCAGCGTCATGTGTATCTGGCGCTTGATTGCGATTTAGATCGTCGTCAGCATTCGAATTAGCGCTCGAGATCTGTGAAATGAAATCAAGCGCAGGAAGTAATTGCCACATTTTTGTGCAATCAAAACATGCTGTCCTAACCTTCCGCAGCGTCACTTCAATACGGAGATTCTCGATCGGATCATGTGTGTGGTAGTGTTGGGTCGAGATCATGTTGGTTCGCAAACGGAGCCTTGGGGATGCATCACTCGTCGCCGGTGGTTATGAATGAGGCTCGTTTCATGCTATAAGTGCGCCGACGCCTCACAAGGTGTCGCTTCGCACTACATCAAGCCCTCAGGTTTCAGGTATATTCACGTGTATCACCTCCTCACACTCCTTTCCGACAGAGCCATCGCTGGCAGACTCTAGGATGATTGGACTCAGCAAAGAGAGCGTTATTAAGCCTGTGGACGTCTGGGTTCTGTCACCAAGCAAACAGAGCAGCTTTCTCTACGGCGAGGGCTACATCGAGTGCAATAATCAAGGTGCCTGCATTAATTCAAAAAGTGTTCAACCCTACGAGTGCGGAACTGAGCGAGACGTGCAGGTGCGCTAGCTTGCCGGTGTGCATTTCACTTCGAGATTTTTTGCGTCTCAGATTAACAGGACTGTGATTCGCTGGCGTTTAGACTGATACCGAGTCCCTGCTGATCGAGCGAGCCCTCGAGGCCAAATTCCGAGCGCAAAGGTTGATTAATTTCCGCGAGCGTGTTTGTCAACGAGTAACAGCTCAAGCAAAACAGCAGCAGCTCGAGTCGGCACGGTCAGCTGAGCGTCTGAGCAACAAATGTTCGCGTCTTTTACAGCCAGCACTGCAAGTATTGACTGAATGCAAAGTTATAAATGGCCAAGAAGTTGAGCGTGACACTGCAAACAACCTCCGTCGATCTGGTCATGCAGCTGTTGCAGCAATACTAAAAGAAAAAGCTGAGGCCACGAGCAGAGTAAGTTAGAACTAGAGATTTTCTTTGGGTGATAAACTCTGCAAATCGCCAACAACATTTGATCTTATGAATGCAGGGCTGCATGGTCTTCGGCGAGATTGAAAAGGTAATTCGCCGAGAAGGGCAGAGGCAAAACTTTCTCCTGCAGTCAGCTCAGCAACAATGCCCCCCGAGTGAATTTCACGATAAAAACCATATCAGTAACAATTCTCCGCGCAATAGTCAAGTGGGGGATGCGGTGCCTCGCCAGCAGGTGAGCTTGGTGCAGTTGCACCAAGAGCACGTTCGGTGATAAAGCTAAAATAATTTCGTTAATGCAGCGTGCAGCTGTGCTTGCAGCAGTGCGTCGAGAGTACATGGCAGCAGAGAGAGCCAAAGTTAAAGACGAAGCAAAACGGGTTCGTCGAACAGCCACACCTGAGAGAACTGTGCCAGTGAAGATAAATGCAAGTCGGAAAACTTTTCCAACTGCGACTTGCAAGTCTGAACCAAAAGAAAGGTCGAAGTGCCGGCGTGTTCGGAGGTACAAGATTTTTTTTTTGCAATCAGTTCGTGTCATTGTGATTTAATTCTGAGCTTGCTTATTCAACTAGCATTAATATATCGTCGGGTGGAGTCGTCCGAGTCCATCGTCACATTCCAACATCTTCAACTCCGTGGAGGTATAGCTCTTCAAAGATACTCCAGTATCACCAACAATTATCAAATGTCTTGACATTAAATTTGCTATGTAGATCAAACCCAGTTGCTTTCAACAACCATTCCGCCCCCACTCCGCTGCGAAAAGAGCAGAACCGCTTTTTGGACGCGCTCCAGATACAAGTTGGCGCACCAGCTTTGTGCTCCTGCAGGAGCCGTGCCAAGAATGCGCTGGACTCTGGTGGCAGGAATGGACCAGGCTCCGTATCGAGCCGATCAGTCAATTGCGCGAACAACTGTTCGCTGTACAAGCAACCCAAGAAGCGCGAAAGACTGCTGGCGGCTGTTTGTGATCAGCGATAGTAGCTATACTAACAAGAATCTCAACACAGATTAAGTTTGACTTGTTCTGGCCTGTTATTCGCCAATTTGCACTATACTGTCATTATGACCTCCCCATCCTCTTCGTGTGTCACTGAAGAGTTATCAGAGCCTTGCCACAAACCGTTCCACACGGATCGCCACGGTTCACTGCTGTTCGCGTCCACACTACTCTCACGCTGAGTCCGAGGTGTCCATGCATCGAGCTTGAGTGACTGTGCGCTTTCGTTTGGCAAATCAGTTGCGCATTCTTCATCTTCCTCTCGTCCAGATCGGGCATCCCTCGTGCGCTCTGCATGCCTATTTCTGTTCGTATCATCGGTGTCTCCATTGACCTGCTGCGGTGCTTCCTGAATGATTATTTGCACAAAACCAGTTATCATCCACCACAGCATACAAGAAGACCACTTCAGCGAAGGAGTATAGTACCTGCTGCGCATCGCACATTCGCCTGATCTGTGACTTCAAGTCCGAAATTTGCTCCTGCTGTACGCCAATGTAGTCATTGGCATCCCCGAGCCGACGGTCAGCAATACTCTTGTCTTCTCGCAGTTTGCGAACATATTCGAGCATCACTCGTTCCTCTCCCAGCTTCTGGATTTCATGCGCCTCGATAACAAGGTCCTCGATCGTCTTCTTGAGCTGGTTGATTAACAGATCTTTCTCCTCCAGTTGCAACTTCAGCTTGCTGATTTGAGCTGCGTGCTCACAAGTCGAGTCGTCGTGTGTGCTCCTTGGGTTGCTTTCTCTATTGACCGCTTCTGACCGCTGCTGAGGTAGATCAATTTCACAAAGCTCAAGGGGATTTGTAGCATTAGGAGTATTCTCCCCGTTGGTGCCACTTTCTAAAGCAGCCTGCCGCTTGAACAGCTCCAGCACAGGGGGAGATGTCGCAAGCTCGGCAGCGACTTTTCCAGCACTGAACCCCGCCTCTCCGCGGATCTGCGCGTTGGAGCCCGCCTCCAGCAACATGCGTACGCACTCGACCTGGTTGCTGTGTGCTGCAAGATGCAGCGGCGTGGCGCCGTCTCCGTTGCGGCGGTTGACGAGCATCTGGTCCTGGACGTCGGTCCTCGCGAGCAGGTAGGCGAGCACGTCTCCGGCCTGGCAGGAGACGGCCCAGTGCAGTAGGCTGCTGTGGGAGGCGCCGTCTGTGACGCTGACGTCGATGCCCGCAGCGAGCATGCGCTCGACGCCCGCGGCGTCGTTGCCCGCGACCTGCTGGATGAGGAACTGATGGAAGACCATGACGAGGTCCTCGGCCTGCAACTCTCTCGCCAGCGCGTACGGCGTGCACCGGCGGCGCCTGCCGGGCCTCTCCGCGTCGGCGTCGGCGCCACCAACACTCTCGACGTCCGGCGGGAAGCCCACGGCCAGCAGCACGCGCAGCGCGTCCGTCTTGCCGCTGGCCACCGCCACGTGCAGCGGCGAGCGGCCCGTCGCCGCGTCCACCACGCTCTCGAGCGCCAGCTGCCCGCGCCCGTGGTCCGCCAGCGCCTTGATCACGTCCGAGCGCCCGTACTCGGCGGCCAGGAAGAAGCCGTCGCTCGCCTCCTGCAGCGCCTCGGCGTCCCCCATGCTGCCTGCCGCTTGAACGCCGATCGCGATAATGAAGGAGCCACTGCGCGGCGCGCGATTGGACGATTTTTTTCCTTTTTGACCAACTACAGACGGCGGCAAGATCGAGTTGAAAGTCGTGTTTCCACATGTACAATCGATCGGCTCGGCTAGCGACGCTTGAGCAGCTCGAACACGAGCTCCACGTTGGTGCGCCCCATCTCCTCGAACGCGGGCGTCTTGGTAACCGCGTCGAAGTTGCTCAGCATGAACGTCACGCACTGGTCGCGCAGGACCATCGCGTTGTGCAGGTCGGCGGCGTGGAGGATGCTCGCAGCGTTTTCGATGCACAGCGAGCCCAGCATCTTGCTCTCGCAGATACGCTTGAGCCGCTCTACACCGTACTGTTGTTGGGCGCTCGCGCAAGTTAGCTATGAAACTCGGTTGCGATAAAAAGTTGCGACAACTGCTCACCCGGTCGGCAACGACGAAAAGCTCCATCGCAACCTCGACAGAGACATCCAGGCAATCGCTGTACAAGTACTCGAGGAACGACAGGAAGATTGGGCGGCGGACATCCGTGATCTGGATCTCTCTCGCGCGGCTCTCCATCATCTGCATAGCAATTTTGATCAGCAGTCATGTCAACGGAATCCTCACAAAGCAACGCGCACCTCTCCAGTCAGCATGGCCTTAAAGTAGCTGCACCGAATGCACAAGATTTTGTGGCCGTATACTGGGATACCTTCGACTGATTCAATTGAGAATTGGTACGGATTAGTGGGAATCGCGGCACCAGTTTTGATAATTTGAGCACACACCAATGAACGTGACGTCGCTGAGCACCTCAGTGTTTACAAGCGCGCGCAGATCTGTGATCAAGGTGCTCTCGGGAATGTCGAGCTCGAACTCGTCGTCTCCGAAGCGGAATTGCTTAAAGTCATTCAGGCGGTTGCTGCCGTCGTAACCTCCAAAGACTATAAGGTTCGAATCGTACACACTTCCAACGTGGCAAAAGCGCTGTCCAGGCGGCTGGCCATTAAATTGCACCTGCTGCCAGGCATTTGTATCTGCTTGCGTCATTTTCAGTAAGATGTGAGGCACGGTTCACGGAAGCTAAACGGTGACTAACCGAGATTGAGCTCGTAGAAGTCGTTCACAGCCGTTCCTGTGCTTCCGCCGAAAATGTACATTGAGTTGGAGTGGATCACGGCAACATGGCTGTCCCGAGCGATTGGTGCAGGCCCTTCTGTCGCCAGGGTCGACCACGAACGGAGATCTTGTCACACACAAAAAGTTTCAGACAACAAGCAATTAAAAAAAGCAGAGTCATGCTGACGTACCGAAGTTGAAGACGTGAACGTCGTTCAGGTGACGAGAGCCGTCGTGACCTCCAAACAGCACGCAGCTGTGCTTGTGGGCGACCAGCGACGATCGATACCTGTAGCGAACGAAGTTATGTTAGTTTTTGCGTGTGGCTGCAAGAGCTGTATCCAGGAGACATACCGAGGCCGCGGGACTCGGCCAGTAGCAGCAACTAGCGTCCACACTCCCGACTCTGGCAAACGTTTTTCACGTAAGCTTTTTGGAACCGCGTACTGTGAGAGAGGCTGCAAAATCTTACCAAAGTTGAACTCATGGAAGTCGTTGCGGTAGCTGCCGTCGTAACCGCCGAAGCAGAACATGGACGTATCTGCACCGCACCCAGTCACTGCTGTCAGCGCATCGCACAACCTATAGCGCAAATGCTGCGCCCGCAACACACACCATAAACGACTGCGGCGTGGCTGTGTCGAGGGCTGGGAGGCAGTCCTCCGTTGACGACCACCTGGCTCCACCTCTGCGTCACTGGAGCACCAAGGCCAGCGTCAGTGTGGTTGCACAGCAGCTTCCTGAAGGCGCTGGGCAAGCAGCGCGTACGGAAGTTGTACTCGATGAAGTCGTTGACGCGCGAGCTGCCGTCGAAGCCCGCGAAGACGAAGAACGAGTCGCGGTAGACGACGGCGACGTGTCTATCACGCGGGCTCGGGGCCGCGCCGACGGCGGGCACGATGGCCCACTGTCTGCGGCCGAAGTCGAACTCGTAGAAGTCGTTGATGCGGTTCGAGCCGTCGTAGCCTGCCACCGCGAGGTCAGTCGCGACTCGCGGCGTAAGGAGAAGAAGCGCCGCGCGCACCGCCAAAGATGTAGAGCGCGTCCTGGCGCGTGGCGCACACGTGCAGCGACCGGTGGCAGGGCGCGGCCGACACGTTCTCGCACGCCACGGTGGCCCACGAGCGCGCGGGCGGCCGCAGCCCAGCGCCAGCACCGCTCATGCTCGCGCTCGCCATCGTGGTCTTTCCACCGATCCGAGCCGAAAATCTTCCAAGAAGCGAGGTTTTTCGATTTTGAACGCTGCGACGTGTGACCATTTCATTTCACGCCTTGGTTGATGCCGGTCTGCAAGGGATGGCTCCCTCGGTCTCTCGGAGCTGACAATGAGTCTTCGCTGGTCGCTTGAGAGCGGGAGGTGAGTACGTAGAAAATGAAAAGCTCGCCCGCCATCGACAATGCACGGCCAAATTCTAACACTTCCAGTACGACACTCACAGTTGACTAGTGCTTGATAATGATCCTGCTAGTTCGTCGACTGTTCGAAAGAGATCGTGAAGAGCCAAGCCACGTGGCGTCGTGATCTTCGGGTGTGAAGTTGAAAATATGCAGCGTTGAGATGTTAGCGATGGTACTGGCGGCAGGAGGTGTGAAGTTTGCAACGTCACAGAGGACCCAAGTGCTTAGAAGTATCCATAGCTTCAAACTCGATGCTTCCCTTTGACAGCCCTCTTCGCTATTCATTACAAGAGCTGTCCGTTTTGGTTGAGGCTTTCGTCTACTACCTGGATATAGGGGAGGATACTCAATATACACGATGTCCGACAGCGCGCAACGGTGACACACACGAGCGGCATCAAGAACGTGCAATTGCGAATTCGTACGGCGAATCGCTGAATTTGAGTTCATACGGAGAAGATTGTGACGGGAATCCCGCGTTGAAGATATTTGAACCGTTTCCGCCCGTTTCATGCCCATCGCGTCGTGGGCTGACATGTCAATCTCGCACGAGCTACCGATTGCAGATGCTCGCAAGAGTGCTCGGTAGCCAACGGGGCCCAATCTGTTGTCGCGTAGTTGAAGTGTTTGCAATGATCGATTCTGTCTCAAGAAGACGCCGAAAGCAACATATATGTTGCTCCAACGATTGCATTCCGAGGCAAATCAAAAGCCATAAGCATCGATTTCGGTAGCGAGTGCAGCTGCAATTTGCTCCACACCTTGATCACTATAGCATGCCTATAGGATAGCTTCAAAGTTTTCAGGGATGCATTCGTATGCTACGCTACGCCGATCGCAACCGCACCGCGGCGACCGTTGCCGTTCCAGAAAATATCAAGCACGGCGATGTTTCAGCCAGAGCTCGTCAACAGCTCACCAAGCAACTCACCATCGTTTCCCCAATGTGTTTGATAGAATGACAAATCGCAGAGAAGAGTATGATTGCATGGGCTGTGTTAGCGGTGCAAAGGGCTTCGTCACTCTCTCTACTGGCATCTACGTTTGGATGGGACATATTCATATGGAGACAGCAGCTCAGGAATTGTGCAAATTGCTCATAGTCGGCACGACCGATGGAGCTAGCCCAACTCGAGTGCTAATTTCAAAAGTTTGGTCCTTCGTCTTGCTTCGTTGCCGTTTCGTTGACGCGGCTGATGGTCAGCAATCAGCTTCATTGTTGGTGGAGGGCCTGCTGCGCGCTCAAAACTTGCAAGAAGAGGGACATCGGTCAGTCGATTAGGGCTTAGATATAATTTATGAACGCTGCGAAATTGCAGTAGCAAGCACTTGAGTCCAAGCATCACACAGCTCGAATACGTGAGGGTGCAACGCGCGTTATCGTTTACGCTTCACGACACAGTCTTTTGCGGTTGTCACTAAGCCATCGATATCGTTCTTGTCGTGTCAAACGCTTCTTGCCCGTCCTGGATGGTGGCAAACAACAGTTAGCGGATCTAGAGTAACTTCTTACTTCGAAGTATCAGGATGTCGAGCTCGCAAATAATTTGGCTTAAGCGCAGTCGCCAGAGCACACCAAGGTACTTCTCGTAGCGGATGAAGAGCAGAGACTCAGCATGCCGACACGCGAAGATGAAGAAGTACGCGATCAGAACCGCCACGCCGAACCACAGGTACCCGTAGCCCTGGGTGATCAAGAAACCCGATGGCTTCGTGTGGCCCGTGCTGTCATCGTACCGGCTTGCGTTGAACTCCGACAGCACAGAGGGTTGAATCAGTACATTCAGATCAAGTAGTCCGGGATCTGCTCCGCCAAATTGGTGTTACCCGAGAACAGCAGGAAGATACTCACAGAGATACCAGCGCAAGCCTGCGCAAACGTGATGCTCGGAGCGATCGAACCAAGCAACGACATGTGCGCGCCAAAATCGTGCTGGAACGCCACCAGGATCAGCAAGTATACGATGTACTGCATGAACGTGCGAGTAAGACTGCTCACGAAGTAGAATAACGTCCGCATCAAGAACGACACCGACAGGTTCACGGGAATCTGCACCACACTCTCCGGCACCAAAGACGACATCGTGCGGAAAAAGTTGCGCGAACGCTGCTTGTAGAGCACGATGCGAATCATGAAGCAAATCGAACCTGCTGCCACGCCTGACGCTGGAACACAGCCACACTGACGACCATATTGCGCAGATAGCCTTACGTCGAGCTGACCTCGTAGTAGATAATGCCAAGCACCAGGCCGACAATCATGGCCTCAAACAACTTGCCCCATAGCAGCGGTCGATCACGAAGCCAAATCGTCTTCGGACGGTTCAGCAGCAGCTTCGCGCTCGGTAGAACGCAAGGCCGGACCCAGACTTCTCCTTGGAGCGAACCAAGTTCGTCACGCTCTTTGCATTGATGCAGTCCCCCGGGTTCTCGAATGAGTGCTCGTTGAATCCCTTGCTGATCGCCTCGTGCGTCTGCGTGTAGATGCTCGACTGGCAGAACATGTTGTTGAAACCCTCCGGCGTGATCACCATCTTGCTTATCTCCACGTTGCCGTTCGCGAACTTGTGGCCGCGGCCAGACGTCACCTCAATGAGGAAATCGGCAGGGTCCGTACGCGGCGGGCACGTGAACCTGCACTCCTGGAAGTAGTCACGGCCGTGATAGATCGGGTGACCCTCGTTTACCGTCAGAATGTTGTCGAACAGCTCCACGAGCTCCGGCGTGGGCTGCAGCAGCGTCACCACCGACGGCACCACGAGCGCAGCGACTGCGTGATACCGAACGTCGCAGCAGAGTCGAGGTCTCGTCACACAGGAACAGGCTCTGGCCGCAGACCACGATCTCGCCTACCGTCACACGCTTGCGCTCACCGCCACTCACGCCACGCAGCAGCGGGTCGCCGACCACCGTGTCGGCGCAGTTATTGAATCCCCAGCAGGGAAAGCTCCGACAGTCCGTTCATGCTCGGCGAACTTGAGCGTCTCGCTCACGGTGAGCGTCGGGATGTGGCTGTTGCAACGCTGGTCGATCAACTCCACGAGCTTGAGCTTGATGGGATCGATCTGGTAGACCCGCACATACGCGATCACCTCACTAGCATTGCGGTTGTACTGCAGTGAGCCAAGTCCAGCACCTGGAGGAGCGTCGCCTTGACAGCTGCCGGTGCTGCTGAGCCCACGGAGTTGGGCTGATACTGCTGTAATGCCGACGACCGCCACGGACCAACGTTGCTGCGGCTCTGAGTGGCGCTTGCGCCGCGCGGCGGCGCCTGGGTGCCTCCACCTCGTCCGAGTCCGAGTCCTGTTTTTTTATGCTCCCGCGCGTTCACAACGACCGGACACATCCGCGTAAATGACACGAGTTTTCGCAGCGCTTCGTTGTCGGCGTGGTAGCTTCGCTCGCGCCGTCTTGGTCTTCTGACAGGAACTCGTCGTCCAGCTCGCTCTATTCTTGCGTCGGAGACAGCGATCTCGCTAACGACGGGGGATTGCTGTCCCCACTAGTTTCTCGTCCTGGACGAGCTGTTTTGGAGCTTGAGCCGTAGTGTTCGCTCGTCGTCATGCGATCACTCTATCCGCTGCTCGCGATGCTGCTAGCCCCTACAGTAGTGCCGCGCGCATTCCGTCCACGCTTCACAGCTCCATCAATGAACGAGTCGTTCATGAGCCGCTTGACGACACGCAGCGAATCGGCCAGGTCGCAGTAGACACCCGTTGCGGACGTCGTCGGCCGCGCCTCCAACGGTGTCGCTGCCGAGCAGCAGCCTCTAGCGTTTTGCTGCTCGAGCTCGAGCTCGACGACCGGTCGGGCAAGCCGAGCACCGCGGGTGCGTCGCCGTCGTAATCGCCGCCTGTCGCCAGAAGCTTGTGGAGCTCGCGCGGCTCGTGGCGCAGTCGGACGAGCGCATCAAGGTGTCTCCCCCTTCCAGCATTGAAACGTTATGCACACGTCGCAGGACTAGCACACGTCGCAAATATACTGGTTTTTGGAAGTTAATTACCGGTATCTTTCCCTCCTCAAAACCTTGGAAGCGAGGTTTTTCGATTTTGAACGCCGCGGCAAGCGGCGAGAAAGCAACAGGCGGCGCAGCGAGGAAGCGACGACAGGAGCGAGATGGTGCGGGGCTCTACTTGCTGCGCCAGCGGGTGCGCTAAGCGCCGCTGTACTAACGGGTGTGCAGTCGAGCATCATCGGAGCGGGCAAGGGCGGCAAGGGTGGCAAGGGCGGCAAGGGCGTGACCTCCAAGAAGGCGCCGCAGTCGCGCTCGCAGAAGGCCGGCCTCCAGGTGCGCGGCTCAGTCTCTCGGCAGACGGAAGCAGCCCCTCTGTCGGCAGCTAGCGTCGGCGTACTAACAGGGCTCTGCGCTCCCAGTTCCCCGTGGGCCGTATCCACCGGTTCCTGAAGAAGCGCGTGGCCAACAACCAGCGCGTGGGCGCCACGGCCGCCGTGTACACGGCCGCCATCATGGAGTACCTGACGGCCGAGGTGCTCGAGCTGGCGGGCAACGCGTCCAAGGACCTCAAGGTCAAGCGCATCACGCCGCGCCACCTGCAGCTTGCCATCCGCGGAGACGAGGAGCTCGACACGCTCATCAAGGCCACGATCGCGGGCGGCGGCGTCATCCCGCACATCCACAAGAACCTCATCAACAAGCAGGTCAAGAAGAAGGTGCCGCAGTAGGTCGGCGCTCCCGTGCGCCACCGCTCACCTTGATCGTATGAATCCCTTCTTCCCGAGCGCGTTATCTATGTGTAGAAAGCCCCCGCGATGCCTACAGACAACACCACCAAAAACAAAAGCAAAAAACTGCGTCATGGGTCTCTCTTGCAGTGCTGGTTCGAGGAGCTTGCATCTGGAATTCACAGGAGACGCTGCACGGCAGCGAGTTGCCAGGGGATGCTCAAGCGCTGCTGCGACTGCTGCTGTGGGCTTTTGCCTCGCGTTCGTACCGAAGCGTGGCCCCTGCCCAGGGCTCGCAGGGTAAGCCTCAGGTCGACGCCATCTCCCCTCGTTCCGAGGCTTCTCCAGACCTACAGGAACATGTAGCTGCTCGCATAGCACATGGTTGGCTTCCCGTTGGCTCACCAGATCTTCGCTCTGAGGGCAACCTTCACCTTCGCGCAACACCGTCGAGGATCGCGCCAAAGCTGCTCGAAGAGGGGGAGGGAATCCTGAGAAAGGACGGCGATGGCGAGCGAGGAGGCGGCTCCGGCGGCTGCGGCGGCGCGCGCGGCCGACCTGCTGGCCGTCGACGCGTTCCGCCGGTACCTGCAGGCGGCGTGCGCGCCGCTGTTCTTCGAGAGCGCGGCGCTGCGGGCCGAGGCGATCCAGCGCGGGCTCGAGGCCGAGGCGGCGGCCGCCGTGCTCGAGCAGTTCATCGGCGACTCGGCCAACCGCGTACTGCAGGTACACTGCCTGCCGTCGGCGGCGGGCGCAGACAGCGCCATGGACGGCGGCTGGGCCATCCGCGCCAACCTGGGCATCGAGTACGCGCCGGACGGCAAGCGCGCCGCGCACGACGCCGTCTGCTTCATCAAACGCTTCAGCGCGCCGCTGACCAAGGAGCAGACGCTCAACCACCAGCTGCAGGTCATGACGCTCGGACTCGGCGCCAAGTCGGACTCGGGCAAGAAAACGGACGCTAGCAGCACCAGCGGAGACAGCACCGAGGAGGAGGACGACGACCGAGGCAGCCTGCTCTCGGTCGTGTACAACTACGTGCACCAGTCGTTCGGGCCGCTCGTGAACGAGTACTCCAAGGTCCACCAGGCCCAGAACGAGGTCTCTGCGCTCGGAGACAGCACGAGAGGTGCATTGCTGTTTTCCCCATGGGAGACTCCGACCCAGCCACTGACAGCACATTCTTTCATTTGAAATTGTTAACAGGACTTCCTGCCATCCGCCGACGCATGAAAGAACTAGAGCTCGCTCTGTTGCAGTACCAGCAAAACGTAGAGATCCCCGAGGTGAATCTCCAGTTCCACCCGGTAATTGCGCGTGCTGCTGCACTGGTTCGTGAGAATGGAGTGTCCATTGATGTGGAGGCCCTCGGGCTTGAAGACAAACTGGAAGATACGACCTTTCTTAACGCCATTCAGGCCGACGTGAACAAGTGGATCAAGGAAATCCAAAAAGTCACTCGTCTAATCGGGTAAGCGCTCGCGTGGGATTTGCAGGTCCGCACCACATTGCTAACTTGCGTCAATCTGCACAGAGAGCCACTGCCAGGAACTGCCATGCAGGAGATCAACTTTTGGGGAGATCTAAACCGTGCACTTCTTGGTGCGCAGACAAAACTTGAATCGGCCGAGGTGGCCATCACTCTCGCAGTCTTGAAAAGAGCGAAACGTTTTTTGGCCACCATGACTTTCGATGCCGACCATGGCCTTGGTACAGCACTGAAGCGTGTGGAAAGTGTCATGGGTCTGATGAAGGACTTCCCGATCGACGCGATCCTATCGTCGACAGATATTAGCCAGCTGAACCAAGGCGCTACCGTGGTGTTTACGCACCTAAAGAAGATTCGTGGCGCGGATGAGTACAAGCTGGCGCGATTACTTCATTTGGTTGAAGTCATTTCTAGCGACGTGGCGCAACAAGTTATTAGCCTGCTTCGCGTGTATAGCCTCATTCAAGTCTCATACGAGCAATTCGAGCAGCTCATGTCTTCTTGCAAGGAGCTGTTTGCAAACTGGCATCGCCAACTTTCGTCGCTGTATGAGATTGTGAAGGAGTTATCGAAGCGTCGTGGCTCAATGAACACTGACAAAATCCCTTTGCTAATGGAGCTTCAACTCGAGCACACGGCTATCGAAGAGCGCATCGCAGAGCTCGGCGAATTCCGTGAGCAACACGAAAAATTGCGTGACGTCATTCACCGCGTCGTCGATAGCGGCTCGACTGCAAACGGAGCAGCTGAAGTTCGAGGAGAGATCACAGGCGACGCGATTGTCGAGATCAATGCCGCGTACGCTCAACTGAACACGATAGACCCTCTTGATGTGTCGGTGGAGGGGACCGTCGCGTGGAAAAATGTGCGAAAAACTTACGACTTGTGCATTGACCGCGTCGAGGGTCGCATTATCAGTAGTTTGACAAGCCGGCTAAGTGCCACATCAAACGCTGACGAGATGTTCCGCGTGTTCTCCAAGTACAACGCGTTGTTCTTCCGCCCCCGCATCCGCAGCGCGGTACAACAGTTCCAGATGCAGCTAATTGAGAATGTCAAGGAGGATGTGAGCAACTTGCAGGAGAAATTCAAGGCTCATTATGCGTACTCGGAGGCGTCTCGCACGAGCAAGCTCCGTGACATCCCGCCCATCGCAGGTGCGGTGATGTGGGCCAAGCAGATCGAGCGCAAGTTGAAGGTGCTACTTTCCCGAGTCGAGAGTGTATTGGGTGTTGGCTGGGAGCAGCATGTTGAAGGCCGGGCCCTCAAGAACTCAACAGAGGCGTTCATCGCAAAGCTAAACCCTCAGCTTATCTTTGATCAGTGGGTAAACGAGCTCGCGTCGACGCCGATCTTCGATATAAAAAGTATCATTCTGAACATTGTGACCGAGGACACCCCGCAAGGCGAGCGCAAGAAAATTGTTGTGGCTTTTAACCAGCAGATTGTGACACTGTTCAAGGAGGTTCGCAACCTAGAGTGGCTCGGTTATCGTGTGCCGTTCACAATCAAAATGACAGCGGAAGATGCCAAGTCCCGGTACCCGTTTGCCATGTCTCTGGACGCTAGCATCAAGACTTACACGACAAGTTGTCGCCGCATTCAGCCAATTTTTGAACCCCTCGTAGCCGCGTATGTTCGCGAAGTCCGAGCGACGATCGGCAAGACGTTCACAAAGGGTAACGAGATTCGCTGGCACGCTGACTCTTTGAGCTCGTATGTGACGGACTTGGCGACGAAAGTTGAGCGCCTCCACGAGAAGGTTGAGGACTTGTTGCAAAAAAACACTGACATCCAGCAGCTTCTGGACGGCGTGCGTAGCAACCAGGAATTCAAGCTTGCCGAGACCCAAGAAGCTCTTACGAGTACCCAACGGATCGTCGACGACTTGAGCTTGGCTGGATACGCGAACTTGAACGTATTTGTCAAGAATCTGAATGGTCTGATCAGCATCATATTGGGCAAGAAGCTTGAGCTCGCTCTGCAACGTTGGATTGCGTGCTTTTCTTCGCACAGCGACGAGAAGGCGTATCAGGCAGCGCTAACTGTTGCTGGCGTTGAGGTGTCCACACACCAAATTCTTCTCAAGAACCAGGTCTTGTACCTTGAGCCATCGGTAAACGATGCCCGCTCTCAGTGGCTTTCCCAGCTGCAAGCTTTGCTCAACTCGATCTGCAATCTCTCCAAGATACAGACGTCTTCGTATGAGAACGTGTATGGTAAGGTCGGCGGCCCGTTGTCGGCGCTATCGTCCCCTCCTCGCAAGAGTGCGAGTGCACGTCGTCGCGAGACCGTATTTGTGGAGGCGTTAAACGAGATTCCCCAGGACTTGCTTCTGAAGGCTTACAGTCTCATCGATAGCACTGTGCGTGAGGTCGAGCGGTATGCATCGACATGGCTGCAGTACCAGGCTCTGTGGGACATGGATGCGCAGACAGCAATCAACAGTGTTGGCGAGGATCTCCAAAAGTGGCAGCAGATCCTTATGGAGATCAAGAATGAGCGTAACGCCTTCGATGCTGTTCTGAACACCAAGAAATTTGGACCGATGGTAGTGAATTACCAGCAGATCCAAGCGCAGGTGAACGTCAAGTATGATGCTTGGCACAACGAGTTCCTATCGTACTTTGGCGACCTGCTTTGTAAGCAGATCAACGAGTTTTACGACACTATATCGTCCAAGCGCTCGCTTTTGGAGCAGCACGCACTGGAGGCAGCAACGGCGCAAGTTGTGGCCGCTGTCACCTTGATTCAGGAGATGCGGGTTATGCGTGTTCAGTGGCAGGAGGCGGTCGTGTCGTTTTCAGAAGGTGAACGCCTGCTCAAGAAGCAGCGCTTTCGTTTTCCAAGCAACTGGCCATCGCTTGCAAATGTCGAGGGTGAGTGGGAGGCGTTTACTCAGTTACTTGAGCGGAAGAGCACCGCGATGGAGAGCCAGCTGCCGCAGCTACAAGCTAAAATCTTGGAGGAAAAGAGTACGCTTGACAGCAAGGTGATTAAGGCAGTTGCCGAGTGGGATGAAGCGAAGCCACTTCAAGGTAGCCAGGTACCAAAGGTGGCAACGGAGCTACTCATGATCTACGAGACGCGCTTTAATCTGCTGCGTGCAGAACAGGAGAAGATGGCAGCAGCTTTGGATGCACTGAATGTGTCGTTTGTTGCTGGTGTCAGTTCTTCAATTGAAGACGATCGTAGCTCACGTCTTTCGCTTGCGCGTGCTATTGAAGAGCTTGGGGGTCTCCAAGAGGTATGGAAGCATATCTCGAGTGCCTACGCGCATGTGGAGGAGCTTCAAGACACTCCGTGGACGGCTGTTCAGCCGCGAAAGATTCGCAAGCAACTGGACGAAATTGTGGATGAGATGCGTCGTTTCCCGGCACGCGTCCAGCAATATGAGGCGTTCGAGCACTTCTCGGCCGCAATTCAGTCCAAGCGAGGTATGAACTCGCTTCTTGCGGAGTTGAGGTCGGATGCGATGCGCGATCGCCACTGGAAGCAGATCCTGCAATTGCTTCGCATCAACCTGCCATTCACAGAGCTCACACTGCGCAATTTCTGGGAGTCCAAGTTGGCTGCTGTTGACAACGACCTGAAGTCAATCATTCGTACGGCACAAGGCGAGATGGCTCTGGACGAATTCCTCCGCCAAGTCGCGGATTACTGGACGAATTATCAGCTTGAGTTGGTGAACTACCAAAACCGCTGCCGCATCATTCGTGGGTGGGACGAAATGTTTGCCAAACTCGAGGAGCACATGAACAGTTTGAACAGCATGAAGCAATCTCCTTACTACCGTGTGTTTGCAGAGCTGGCGTCCAGCTGGGAGGACAAGCTGACCAAAATTCGTGGTATTCTGGACATTTGGATCGATGTCCAGCGTCGCTGGGTGTATCTGGAAGGCATTTTCTTTGGATCTGCAGATATTAAGCAGCAGCTTCCGCGTGAGTTTTCTCGGTTCCAAAGTATCGATAGTGAGTTCACTGCAACAATGAAGCGCGCGGCACACAAGCCCATGGTCGTTGAAGTTGCGAGCATTCCAAATCTTGCCCATTCTCTGGAACGCCAGCAAGATATGATGGGAAACGTTCAGCGTGCATTGGGCGAGTACTTGGAGCGCCAGCGCGCTGCATTCCCTCGTTTTTATTTCGTTGGCGATGAAGACCTCCTGGAGATGATTGGTAATAGCAAGGAGCCAAAGCAGATCCAGCGACACTTATCAAAGATGTTCGCTGGTATCTCGTCACTTGAGATTGACAGTTCGACTAACACTATTGCCGGCATGGTTTCTCGCGAGGGTGAAGTGGTCCGATTCAAGCAGCCCGTGGCTACGGCGGAGGATACTCGCATCAATATTTGGCTCGGAAGAGTAGAGGACCAGATGCGTCAGACTCTTTCGCTGTTGCTGGAGGAGGCGGTGCGCTCGCACCCTGCTGAGGGCAATGTTGATCTGTACTTGAACTGGGTTGCCGATTTTCCTGCTCAAGTGGTGATTCTTGCCACTCAGATCCAGTGGTCGCGAGATATCGAAAAAGCTTTGAAAGCAGGTGGGGACCTAGGTGCAATTCTTCGTCAGCTCGATGCTGAGTTGCTTATCTTGAGTGAGCGCGTACTTAGCGACGTGAAAAACGACGTTCGGAAGAAATACGAACAGCTGATTACTGAGGTTGTGCATCAAAAGAGCGTAACCAAGCGTCTGAGCGACTCCAAGGTCAGCAGCATTGAGGATTTCCGCTGGCTGTACCACATGCGTCACTATTTCAATGCGGCAGAGTCGGACCCACTCAAGAAACTCGCTATTAAGGTATCCAATGCAACCTTCCAGTACGGATTCGAATACCTTGGTGTTGGCGAGCGCCTCGTGCAGACACCACTCACGGAGAGATGCTACCTGACGCTCACGCAAGCTCTGGACTTCGGCATGGGTGGTAATCCGTTCGGCCCTGCTGGTACGGGCAAGACTGAGTCTGTCAAGGCGCTTGGCTCCCAACTGGGTCGCTTTGTGCTTGTGTTCAACTGTGACGAGAACTTCGATTTCCAGGCGATGGGCCGCATCTTTGTTGGTCTGTGCCAAGTTGGTGCGTGGGGTTGCTTCGACGAATTTAACCGTCTTGAAGAGCGTGTGCTGTCGGCAGTGTCTCAGCAGATCTTGGCAATTCAGAGTGGTGTGTCATCGCTCAAGGGAAGCAAGACCTTGGAGGTCGTGTCAAAGGCATCCCCAACTGCAAAGTCGGGTGCCATTACAATCGAGCTGCTGGGCAAGAGCGTGAAGTTGCATCCAGACGTTGGTATCTTCGTCACGATGAATCCTGGTTATGCCGGGCGTTCTAATCTCCCCGACAATTTGAAGCAACTATTCCGCAGTATTGCCATGGTGGCGCCTGACCGCGAGCTGATCGCGCAGGTTATGCTGTTTTCACAGGGTATCACGACAGCAGAGCAAATCTCGGCCAAGGTTGTTCTTCTGTTTAACCTTTGCGAGGACCAACTATCGAAGCAGCCGCATTACGACTTCGGACTGCGTGCGCTGAAGAGCGTTCTTGTCAGTGCTGGTCAGCTTAAGCGCAAGCTGGCACTTGGCCATTCTAATGGCGAGGCGCCCGTCATGGCGGAGCTGGAAACGCGGGCCTTGATTAGCTCTATCAGCGATACTATCTTGCCAAAGTTGGTGGCTCAAGATGTTCCAGTCTTTGAGACGCTGCTGAAGGGCGTCTTCCCGGGTACGCAGCCTCAATTGGTTGAGGAGGACGAGCTGCGTGCCAAAATCATTGAGCTCGCCAAGATGAAGAAGCTTGTGCCAAACCAGCGCTGGGTGGAGAAGGCCCTGCAACTGTATCAGGTAATGAAGCTCCGCCATGGTGTCATGCTTGTTGGTCCATCTGGCAGTGGAAAATCAAGTGCATGGCGTGTCTTGCTGGAGGCACTCGAGCAAGTCGATGGCACCAAGGGGGACGCTCACGTTATTGACCCCAAATCGCTTTCAAAAGAGCACCTCTATGGCGTTCTGGACAACACGACTCTGGAATGGACGGATGGCGTGTTCACACACACCCTTCGGCAAGTCCTAAATAGTGTTCGTGGCGAGAGTGAACGGCGCCACTGGATCATCTTCGATGGTGACGTCGACCCGGAGTGGGCTGAGAACCTGAACTCTGTTCTCGATGACAACCGCTTGTTGACACTCCCGTCTGGCGAACGCCTTGAGATCCCACCAAACGTGTGGGTCATGATGGAGACCGAGACTCTCCGCTACGCTACACTTGCGACTGTCAGTCGATGTGGCATGGTGTGGTTCTCAGATGACACGGTGCAGACGTCTCACATTGTCGACCATTATCTGCAGAAGATTCGTGACGAGGTTCTGACCTTGTCGTCTTTCACGCTTCAGCCAAGCGAGAGCGAGCTGTCCAAACGTACAGCACATTCGTACGTGACCGTGGTTCGAGACTTGCTTGACCGTGGTGATGGCATGCCGTCGCATGTTGAGCTGTGTCTTGAACAAGCGATGTGTCTGCCTCACATTATGGAGGTTACAAGCCTTCGCCTACTCATGTCCATGTTTTCACTAGTTGGGCGCGGTTTGTCGAAGATCAACGAGTATAATGAGAGCCACCAGGATTTCCCGATGAGCGAAGACCAGATCTCACGCTTCACCTCCAAGTGGCTGGCGTTCTCGATCATCTGGGGTTTTGGTGGATCGATGGACTCGGTTAATCGTGCCAAGCTTTGCGACTTTGTTGTGCAAGCGCTTGAAAGTCGTATGACGTTCCCGGTGTCATCTCCAAGCGCAAGCCCGGAGAATACGCTTCTCGAGTATGAAGTTAATGTTGACGATGGCGAGTGGCGTCAATGGAGCCGCTCAATTCCCCAGCTCGACCTTGAGAGCCACCGTGTGCTGTCAACTGACGTCGTCGTCACGACGGTTGACACTGTACGCCATGTGGAGGTGTTGCGAGGCTGGCTGTCGCAACATCGGCCGCTGATCCTTTGTGGTCCTCCAGGTAGTGGTAAGACAATGACGCTGACGTCAACGCTGAACTCTCTCCCCGAGTTTGAATTAGCGAGTCTCAACTTTTCATCGGGCACGTCGCCGGAGCTTATCTTGAAGACATTTTCTCAGTACTGCGAGTACAAACGCACTCCCAGTGGTATGGTACTCGCTCCTAACTCTCCGGAAAAGTGGCTCGTTGTTTTCTGTGATGAGATCAATTTGCCCGAGACTGATGCCTACGGTACTCAGCGGGTTATTACATTCCTCCGTCAACTTGTGGAGCAAGAGGGTTTCTGGCTTGGTGGCAAAAATGTCTGGGTGCGCTTGCAGCGCATTCAGTTCGTTGGTGCTTGCAACCCGCCTACGGACCCTGGTCGTGTGCCACTTTCGCTTCGACTCCTGCGCCATGCGCCGGTTATGCTAGTGGACTTTCCGTCGTACCCGTCTCTGAAGCAGATTTACGGGACGTTCAACCGCG
Source organism: Phytopythium chamaehyphon (assembly GCA_023334415.1). Taxonomy (NCBI): domain Eukaryota; phylum Oomycota; class Peronosporomycetes; order Pythiales; family Pythiaceae; genus Phytopythium; species Phytopythium chamaehyphon. Next base: position 8,435 of record JAASGX010000229.1, on the reverse strand, counting down.
CTCTGTTGAAGCTAACACCCACTCTGAAATCGTATGTGCAGCCTCTTACAGACGCTATGGTCGATGTTTACCACCGCAACCAAACTCATTTTACTGCCGAAATGCAGCCGCACTACATCTATAGTCCTCGCGAACTGTCGCGCTGGATGCGCGCGTTGTACGAGGCGATCGAGCCCCTCGAGTACGAGATTGAGATCGAGACTCTCGTCAAACTTGTGTTCCACGAAGCCCTTCGCCTGTTCATGGACCGCCTCGTTACAGCAGATGAGCAGAAGTGGTGCTTCCAGACATCAAAAGAGATTTTACGACACCACTTTCCGCAAAGCGCTACAGCGCTCGAAGTTGCAGACTATGGCGGCAAGAGCCCAGTACTTTTCAGCACATGGCTGTCGAAAAATTACACAGAGTCGTCTACGGTCGAGCTCCGTAAGCATATCGAGGCGCGCCTGCGTGTGTTTTATGAAGAGGAGCTCAACGTCCAGCTCGTTGTTTTTGATTCAGTGATTGATCATGTGCTGCGGATCGACCGTGTCCTGCGTCAACCGCTTGGCCACTTGCTCCTGGTTGGTGAGAGTGGTGCTGGCAAGACCGTATTGTCTCGCTTTGTCAGCTGGATGAACGGCATGGCGGTATTCCAGATCAAACTCACGTCAAACTACACTCTCGACAATTTTGATGACGACCTTCGCGTTGTACTCAAGCGTGCGGGCTGCGATGGCGAGAAAATCTGTTTCATTTTTGACGAGTCGAACGTGCTCAACTCTGCTTTCCTCGAGCGCATGAACGCTTTGCTCGCATCCGGTGAAGTCCCGGGTTTGTTCGAGGACGACGAATACACTTCTCTCATGCATGCGTGCCGTGAGGCAGTGCAACGTGACGGTGTTATGGTAGAGAACACCGAAGACGAGCTCTTCCGCTACTTCACTAAACAGGTGCAACGAAATCTGCACGTAGTGTTCACGATGAACCCGGCGTCGGGCGACTTCCAAAATCGCACCAACACGTCGCCAGCGTTATTCAATCGGTGTGTCGTCGACTGGTTCGGCACTTGGAACAACCACGCCCTCGCCCAGGTCGCGTATGAGTTTACCAACACATTGGATCTCCCGAGCTCTGTTGACTTTATTGTACCATCTTCGGCGGAGACGGCACTCGCTAGTGTCATGCCGCACTTCAGCGCAAGCTCTTTCCGTGACGTGCTTGTGGGTAGCATAGTGCAGTTCCACCACGCAGTGCTTGTACACATGCGTCGCCTTCAGAAGCGACACATGAAGTACAACCATATTTCGCCGCGCGACTACCTCGAGTTCATTCGTCATTTTGTGTCGCTGTACTCGGAGAAGCGCGCGCAGCTAGAGGACCAGCAGCTGCACTTGAACGTTGGCGTTCAGAAGCTGCAGGCAACGCACGAACAAGTAGCAGAGCTACAGGCGCAGTTAAGTGTGAAGGAGAGAGAGCTCAAAAAGAAGGATGTAGAAGCGAACGAAAAACTCCAGCAAATGATTCTTGAGCAGAATGAAGCCCAGGAGAAGAAGAAGGACACCGAGACTTTGGCTGTCGATCTTTCGGCACGTGATGAAGAAATTAACTCGCGCAAGAAAGTAGTCGAAGCTGACCTGGCGCAGGCCGAACCCGCACTCTTAGATGCACAAGCATCAGTGAACTCGATCCGCAAGTCCCAACTGGACGAGATCCGAGCTCTCGCACGTCCGCCCGCTGCAGTACGTATGACGGTCGAGGCTGTTGCCGTCATGCTTGGTGAGACCAGCCTCGAGTGGTCAGACCTACGTCGTTTTATTCGTCGCGATGACTTCATCTCGATGGTTGTCAACTTCGACTCGAACAAGCTAACGGCCAAGCAACGCCACACGATTCAGACCAATTACGTGGAGAATGCGGAAGAGTTCGAGTACGAGAAGGTTAACCGCGCATCCAAGGCATGCGGTCCCCTTTACAAGTGGGTTGTGTCTCAGCTCAACTACACGGCCATTTTGCACCGCATCAAGCCGCTGCGTGACGAGGTGCAAAACCTTGTTGAGCAGTCTGCGGATTTGCGCTCTCGCTACGAAGAGGCGAAGGCGACGATTGATGCCCTGGAAGTACGCATCGCCAACTACAAGCATGAGTACGCTGAGCTCATCAACGAGGCGCAGTTGATCAAGAACGACATGTCGCTTGTGAGCAAGAAGGTTCAGCGGTCAGTTGCGCTGTTGGAAAGTCTGCTTCAGGAGAGCGAGCGCTGGGAGGCTGGTGCCAACGACTTTGAGGCGCAAATGAGCACGCTCGTGGGTGACACGATGCTTTGTGCAGCGTTTCTCACCTACGTCGGGTTCCTAGACTTCCAACAACGTCGAATCCTGGTGCAAGACTGGCGCGATATCTTGGAGTCCATGGGTATCCACTTTAAACCTCAGTTGAGCTTTGTCGATTACCTGTCGCAGCCCAACCAGCAGCTTGAGTGGCAGATGAGCGATCTCCCTGCTGATGAGCTGTGCTACGAGAACGCTATCATTCTCCAGCGGTTCCATCGTTTCCCGCTTATCATCGATCCATCAGGACAGGCAAACACTTTTATTATGAAGCACTACGCCCTGAAGACAAATAACTCGAAGATCACGCAGACGTCATTCTTGGATGCTTCGTTCATGAAGGTTCTCGCTAGTGCTATTCGTTTCGGTACGGCGTTGCTTGTTCATGAGGTGGAGAATATCGACCCGATCTTGAACCCGGTACTCAACCGTGAGTTATACAAGACTGGTGGACGTGTCCTAATTCGTCTTGGCGGTGAGGAGATCGATTACTCCCCTGACTTCAAGCTGTTCCTCATCACGCGTGACCCATCGTGCCGATTTTCACCGGATATTTGTTCACGAGTTACATTCGTCAACTTTACTGTCACACCAAGCTCTCTGGAGAGCCAGGCACTAAGTATCTTCCTCAAGCAAGAGCAACCGGAGGCCGAAGAGAAGCGCAACGGTTTGCTCAAGCTTCAGGGTGAATACCAAGCGAAATTGCGCGAGCTCGAAGACGCATTGCTGCAGCAGATCAACAACGTGCAGGGTAACATCCTGGACGATGACCGAGTCATTAATGCACTGGAAAGTATGAAGGCCGAAGCTGCGCATATCACAAAGCAGGTGGACGAAACTCAAGCAACCATGGCACTCGTAGAAAAGGCCACTAGTCGCTACCGTCCGCTGGCCAAGGCGAGCTCACGCCTCTTCTTCGCTCTGGAGAGTCTGGCTGCTGTGCGTTCGTTGTATCAGTATTCCCTGAGTTTCTTCCTGGCACTTCTGGCTCAGGTGCTGGCGCTCCCGCACGAAGCCAGTGGAGACGAATCACAGGCTGCGCGAATTGGACAGTTGTCACGAGAATTGTTCGCTCAGGTCGCGATGCGCGTTAGCCGCGGGCTTGAAGAGGGCGACAAGCTCATGTTTGCTCTCCGCCAGTCTCAGATTTATCTTGAGCTGCTGCAAGAGAATACTGCAGCCATGGATGCAGCGGCAAAGCCGTTTGACGCCCCGAGTGACGAGGAAATGGATATCCTTTTGGGCAGTGCTACGACATTCCTTCGTGCAGACGTGGGTGGTGTTCGCGACACAATGGCCCAACTGCTCACCCGCTTTTCCAAGTCGCAAATTGATCAGCTTGCTAAGCTAGCGCAGCTTCCGTTGTTCAACCACGTCGAGGCTCATGTTCGAGCGAACGCTCCGAGTTGGGACGCGTTTGTAGCTAGCACCACTCCCGAGGTGCATTTGCCAAGCGACTGGGACGGCGCTATTGTCTCCAGCACAGAGTTTCCTCGTCGAACTGCGTTCCGAAGTGCTATTGCTGTGCAATTCGTGCGTCCAGACCGAGTGATGTTTGCTCTTGAGCACTTCGTGTCACTCGTGTTTGGTGCCGAGTTCCCGTGGCGTGGTGAGAGTGATTTCCGTGCTGACATTGAGCGCGACACAGTTGCTACTCGCGGAGTGTTGCTGTGCTCGACCACAGGCTTCGATGCGAGCGCGCAAATCGACGAACTTGCGGCTACGCTGCGCAAGAAATACGCCTCCGTATCGATGGGCTCCGCCGAGGGTTTTGATGCAGCCGAAAAAGCGTTGCATACGGCCATGAAAAGTGGGTCGTGGCTACTCCTTCGCAACGTGCATTTGTGCCCATCATGGCTTGCGGGGCTCGAGAAGAAGTTATACAATGCTCGCGATTCCGTGAACCCGGGCTTTCGTCTGTTTCTCACAAGCCAACTACGCGCAACGCCGCCGCTACCGGTGAATCTAGTTCGAGGCTGTGACGTGTTCGTGTTCGAGGCTCCAAGTGGTATGAAGCGTAGTATGCTGCGATCGCTGGAGGCTGTTCCGGCTGAGCGCATGCACCGTGCACCTGCTGAGCGCGCACGTCTCTACCTGCTACTCGCATGGTTCCACGCGCTAGTGCACGAGCGTCTGCGCTACGTGCCTGTGGGCTGGTCGAAGGCATACGAGTTTAGCCAGTCGGATTTCCGTGGAGCTTGTGATGTGATTGATCGCTGGGTGGATGCTGTGGCCATTGGACGTGCTCACGTACCGCCGGACAACATTCCGTGGGCAGCGATTCGCACCACTCTGCAGGAGTCTGTCTATGGTGGGCGCGTCGACAACTCGTTCGACGAAACGCTTCTTGCGACGTTGCTTGCTCAGGTGTTTACTCCGGAGAGCTACGAGGCGACATTTGCTCTTGTATCGGGCTCATCAGTAGAGTGCGAGACGACCGAGGAGGTGACTATTGCCGGTGGAAAGACGAAGGCGCAGTTCGTTGACTGGGTGCGTGAACTACCTACGACAAACCCACCATCATGGATGGGCCTCCCGCGGTCGGCCGAGCAACGTCGCTTGATGAACGAGGGCGCCACAACGCTGCGTAACCTGCATGCGTTGCAGGACGCTTATGGAGGAGAGGAGGGAACCGAGCAAGAGGAGGAGCAGGAGAACAAGTCGGCTGCGGATGTTCAACCTGCATGGGTCAAGCAGCTTGCGCGCAGAGTTGAGGCGTGGATCGAGCTTCTTCCCGCTTCGCTGCCTTCGGTGGCGTCAGGAGCAGATGCCTATGCTCAGCACCCGGCACTGGCAGATCCTGTTTTCCGGTGTGTATCGCGTGAGGTCGAGCTCGGTTCGTCGTACTTGTCGACGGTCAAGAACCTTCTAGAGTCTGTGCGTGACGTGTGTGCGAACACGCGCAAGCCAACTGCTGATGTGCGCGAGGCCATGCGTGAGTTGCGCCGCGACCAGCTGCCCTCTGTATGGAATGTGTTGTACGCAACGCACGCGAGCCAATCTCTAGGCGAATGGCTCAACGACTTTGCTCGCCGTATCAACCAGCTTGATCAGATGGCGCACGTGTTGGTTACATCGATTGCATCGCCATCAAGTGTTTCGCTACTCACAAGTATTCACCGCCGACTCGGAGGTGGCGTGTGGCTTGGCGGTCTCTTCTCTCCAGAAGCGCTCGTTACTGCGGCGCGTCAAAGCGTTGCTGCTTCGCGACACTGCTCATTGGATGTGCTTCGACTCGTAGCCCAAATCGTGACTGACACGGATGACAATATGAGCGGCGAAGAAGATGTTGGAGCTGTGTGTGCTCGTGGGGTTCAGCTGGAAGGTGCAGAGTGGACATCGACCGGATTTGCGCCGTCGGACGAGCTGCGCAACGACTTGCCGCTAGTACGGCTATGTTGGGTGGCACCCGGCGACGACGCCGACGTGGCGATGGATGGTTCGAGTGTTGTGACGCAGCAACTTCCTGTATACCGCTCGAGTCGCCGCGATGCACTTGTGTTTTCGGTCGCCGTCGACGTGAACGCTGCGCAATTCCCAACAACGAAGTGGGTCCAGCGCTCGGTCGCGCTCGCTCTCTGGCAGCTTGAGGCGTAAATCTTAAGAGATGCATGTGGTTCATTTCAAACAATAGTAATACTTTCCTTTGCTAACCGGTGTTCATCTTACACTTCGGTCAGCTAAGCCACCTTTCTGTGCGCACTGAGGATGCTACTGACCTACACTGTGCACACTGGCTATGCGGGTTTTCACCGCGGAGGGTGGCAATGTACCTCAGCGACCGAAGTCGCAACGATCTGTCCTTGTCGACAAAGTCGACCCCCTCATTGTAGTTCGTCCTCACTTTAGGTCGGCTGCTGTCCTCGCTTGAACGCTCGAAGCCGTGTGGCTCCGTGCTTGCCTGCAAAGCCGCTTCGCAGCAACTCCAGAATGTTCGTGGCAGCGTTGACATCGCGATCCCAGAGCGTTGCCTTGCATCCACTGGTAGAACAGCGTAAGACATTCCTTGTGCACTTCAGCACAAGCTTCTGCTTCGCGAGCTTTTCGCTCGACATGTTGCTCATAGCCTTGACCTCCTTGACTTCCTTTCGTGTCGGGAACAATTTAGCTCGGATATCCTTTTCGTCCTCTTTACGCTTGACCTTGGTCAGCAGTCGAGCTTGCTTCAGTCGCTTGTGGCACCCTGAACAGTTTGCACTCGTCCTGAACTCAGCAATTGGAATTACGGTCGCGCGTTTCTGGAGCTCGAGGGCAAAGCTTTTCACTGGTGCGTGCGGATGCCCTCGTACCCCGTCTTGCCGCCTCCTTCGCCAAGGCCGACACAAACGCGCTTGCTTGCATGTGGAATCAGGCGTTTTGCTAGAATTGCCAGAGCTCGTTTCTTGCCACAATCACGCGTAAACCTCCACTTACAAAAGTTATGGCCCTGGATTGTGAACTCGAGCAAGAATCCCAGGTGAGTCCAAAAGTAGCGCAGTCGGCCGCAATACAAATCGAGGCTTGCAGTCTTGAAGGATGGCATTCCATCCACAACACCAGTATACACATGTTCCCGCTTCTTAAGTCTGTCAAACCAAAAGTTGGCGGCCTTGAATCGGGCGAGGTGATAATATTCGCAAGTAGAGATCTGTGTCACTCACCTTCCATGCTGCCATTCCTTGCGCCGTGCATTTCTAGCACGTCGAGTCTTTTGTAGCCGCCCTCTCTTTTTGTGTCTGGGGCGGTGGGAGCACTTTCGACGGTGTCCACTACGTTGTGGGCGGCCCTGTCGTCTTGCCTTGAGCTGTCGCTGACGACGTGTTGCTGTTCGCCGTCGCCGACGCAGTCGCCCAACACTCACTGTTGTCGCAAGCGAGCGGATACTCGGATCGATCCCAACGAGCACATCAGGCGAATAGTCTTTCCCGTGCTTCGCCAACTCCTTCGCAAAGCTGTCTGGTTTCTCGAGCTCACTCGGTAACTTTTCTGCTTTAGCTGTTGCTCCGCATGGATGTTTCTCTGTTACATTGATTGTGATGGTTGGGTGAGTCAAACAAATCGACGCCGCGTAGTCGTTCGTTGAGATCTCACGCGGGATTTTAGCACTGTCATTCTCACAGGCAAACTTTCGTGTCTTAGTCTCGAACTGGGCCACGTCAAACACCTTGCGCATAACCACCGACCGGCTTTGCTGGAAGCTCTTTTCGCTGAATGGTAGTAGAGTAGACGTGGCAGAATTCGTCGTAGCGAAGCCCAATTCGTCGTTGATAAAATGCTCGACACTCGCATGTTGTGACCTCAACCGTCGCAGCAGCTCAAATAGTATTGATGCATTGATCTTCACGTACGAGGCTTGATAAGACCTAGTCAGAGGCAGCAACGTGGACAATTTGGTCCCTTTTTGCTTCTGGTGACTCGCTGCAAACGCCTCCATCCATTTGAGCATGTCGTGCAGCCTCTTGAGGAAGTGCCCAGTAGTAGTATATACTGGCATCCTTCGTACTCGTTTTTCTCCTTGGGTTACTCCGCTACGTATCTTACCGTAAGATACACCCTCTCGCGACCTCTCAGTTCATACAGCTGATTTTGACGAATGCACCTCTCGTTAGCTCTCAAGCAATGCAACCCTCTTTAGCACCAAAGCATATGCCCATACCCGCTCATCACCAAAAGCGGCAACCGACTGTCGGGTATCTGACACTGGGTCAAAGCAAAAGATACATGTATTACTCAATCTTAATTCTCTTTGTACCTCGACCTTTGAACCGTTTCGTCGTCGTGGTGATACGACGCACGGTGTAGACCTTGTCAATCCACTGCAGGTAGTGAAGAGACTCCTCGTAGCACGGTGGATTATTGGTCTCGTCGAAGCCGTCGATCACCTTGTGGAACCCGGAGCCGTCAACAAGCAACACAAAGCAGTGTTCAGTTGCGAGCTGCCCTGCATGCACTATATACACGCCGGCGCTCTGTGTGCTCGCGAACTCACCAAACTCGTTCACGCATGAGATTGACTTGGTCAACAGGTTCTTGGTACTGCCAATGAAGTCAAACATAACACCAAGAGCTCGGACACGTCGAAAGAACTCAACTTGTTCATGCTTGACAACACCTGCACTAAAGTCTTTGCATGCAGTGGAACAGTTT